>CM071625.1:20000-306000 GCA_036365135.1 Miichthys miiuy | reverse complement strand
AGTCCGGTCAGTTTAGAGCGCGGTCAGGTTAGAGCGCGGTCAGGTTAGAGCCTGGTCAGGTTAGAGCGCGGTCAGGTTAGAGTCCGGTCAGTTTAGAGCGCGGTCAGGTTAGATCGCGGTCAGGTTAGAGCTCGGTCAGGTTAGAGTCCGGTCAGGTTAGAGCGCGGTCAGGTTAGAGTCCGGTCAGTTTAGAGCGCGGTCAGGTTAGAGCGCGGTCAGGTTAGAGCCTGGTCAGGTTAGAGCGCGGTCAGGTTAGAGCGCGGTCAGGTTAGAGTCCGGTCAGGTTAGAGCCCAGTCAGGTCAGGTTAGAGCGCGGTCAGGTTAGAGTCCGGTCAGGTCAGGTTAGAGCGCGGTCGGGTTAGTGTCCAATCAGGTTAGAGCGCGGTCAGGTTAGAGTCCGGTCAGGTTAGAGCGCGGTCAGGTTAGAGCCCGGTCAGGTTAGAGTCCGGTCAGGTTAGAGTCCGGTCAGGTCAGGTTAGAGCGCGGTCAGGTTAGAGTCCGGTCAGGTGAGGTTAGAGTGCGGTCAGGTTAGAGTCCGGTCAGGTCAGGTTAGAGCCCGGTCAGGTTAGAGCGCGGTCAGGTTAGAGCGCGGTCAGGTTAGAGTGCGGTCAGGTTAGAGTCCAGTCAGGTTAGAGCGCGGTCAGGTTAGAGTCCGGTCAGGTTAGAGCGCGGTCAGGTTAGAGTCCGGTCAGGTGGTTAGAGCGCGGTCAGGTTAGAGTCCGGTCAGGTTAGAGCGCGGTCAGGTTAGAGCCCAGTCAGGTTAGAGTCCGGTCAGGTCAGGTTAGAGCCCGGTCAGGTTAGAGCCCGGTCAGGTTAGAGTCCGGTCAGGTTAGAGCGCGGTCAGGTTAGAGTCCGGTCAGGTCAGGTTAGAGCGCGGTCAGGTTAGAGCGCGGTCAGGTTAGAGTCCGGTCAGGTTACAGTCCAGTCAGGTCAGGTTAGAGTCCGGTCAGGTTAGAGTCCGGTCAGGTTAGAGCGCGGTCAGGTTAGAGCGCGGTCAGGTTAGAGTCCGGTCAGGTCAGGTTAGAGCGCGGTCAGGTTAGAGTCCGGTCAGGTTACAGTCCAGTCAGGTCAGGTTAGAGTCCGGTCAGGTCAGGTTAGAGCGCGGTCAGGTTAGAGTCCGGTCAGGTCAGGTTAGAGCGCGGTCAGGTTAGAGTCCGGTCAGGTTACAGTCCAGTCAGGTCAGGTTAGAGTCCGGTCAGGTCAGGTTAGAGCGCGGTCAGGTTAGAGCGCGGTCAGGTTAGAGCGCGGTCAGGTTAGAGTCCGGTCAGGTTAGAGCGCGGTCAGGTTAGAGTCCGGTCAGGTTAGAGCGCGGTCAGGTTAGAGTCCGGTCAGGTCAGGTTAGAGCCCGGTCAGGTTAGAGCGCGGTCAGGTTAGAGTCCGGTCAGGTTAGAGTGCGGTCAGGTTAGAGCACGGTCAGGTTAGAGTCCGGTCAGGTCAGGTTAGAGCGCGGTCAGGTTAGAGCCCGGTCAGGTTAGAGCGCGGTCAGGTTAGATCCTGGTCAGGTTAGAGTGCGGTCAGGTTAGAGCGCGGTCAGGTTAGAGTCCGGTCAGGTTAGAGCGCGGTCAGGTTAGAGTGTGGTCAGGTTAGAGCACGGTCAGGTTAGAGTCCGGTCAGGTTAGAGCGCGGTCAGGTTAGAGTCCGGTCAGGTTAGAGCGCGGTCAGGGTAGAGCCTGGTCAGGTACTGACGTAGGGACTCAGAGACAAACAACTTCAACAGCTTCCTGCACTGTCTTCTTGTTTTTAGATCCAGGTGTGACGTCAGTGAAACCTGGAGATGATGTCATCCTGCCATGTCAGTCTGCTGATCCAAACATCACAGCTGTAGAGTGGACCAGAACTGACCTGGAGTCAGAGTACGTCTTCTTATCCATAGACGGACACTTAGTATCAAGGAACCAGCATCCATCCTTCCAGGGTCGGGTTCAGCTGGTGGAGAGAGATCTGAAGGACGGAGACGTGTCTTTAACTCTGAAGAACGTCAGCAGCAGTGATGAGGGAACATACGAGTGTCGAGTTAGAGTGGGTGACTCAACACGACAGAAGAGATCCATCATTAAGACTGAACCAATCAGAAGAGTCAGACTGCAGGTTACAGGTGAGTTCATGGAGTGAGAGTCAAACATGAAGGAGGCTGTTCCACTGTTCATTCATTCACTGACTGATGGACATTTTCATCTCCAGGTTCAGACCATGCAGCCAAGAAGGATGGAGAGAAGAAGGATGGAGGCCACACTCACAAGCACAATGGATTGACAGCAGCAGCAGCAGTACTTGTCCTGGTTTGTTTGTCTGTTGGACTTTTTGTTTTCTGTAAATCTAAAAGATGTTTGAACAATGAACCAGAAGCAGCTGCTGCTTCATCAGCTGCTGCTTCATCAGCTGCTGCTTCGACAATGAGCTCTTGTGAGGTCAGAGAGGTGGAGGTGGTGAGAACAATAATTATAGAGGTGATGTTCATGATGAGTTTGTTATCGGAGGCAGAAAACATGTTGAAGAGACAGGAGGACAGGAAGTGCTCCATCTCAACATTTCATTATTGATGCAGGTGGAGCTGTGAGCGTTGATGAAGCATTAAGTGCCTGATTACGATGTATATGCAGTATTATTTTTGATTTGTTGTAAGTTTGTTTGTTAAAAGTTGCTCAGAATTTATTACATAGTTATATTTCCATTATTTAGAGAACTCGTGTCCTGTTACGATATGCAATCTTTGAAAACACTTGAAAAGATGAATGAATGTCTTTTCATGTCAGATGAATTATTCAGAGCTTAAAAAAACATGCAGCTATTGGCACTTTTTTCCATGTAAACTGTGATTTATAAATGTTTATGTTCACTGGATTTATATATTTATATCTACAGCTAATATGTAAATGATTTGACTGTTTTTTATCCTGAGGTTAGAACATGTTTAATATATTTTATAATTATCTACAAACGTTGTGTACATTTCATAAAACGATGTTAAATGATGTGAAGAAATGAAACTAAACAAACATTGACTGCTCATTTCTCTCCTGTTTGTTTCTGCTGCTTTCAACTTTTAAAGAATGTTACGTGTGGTGAATGAATATTTTTTATCATCACAGTTCAGGCTTCAAGCTGCTACTTTACATATACGTGTGTGTGTGTGTGTGTGTGTGTGTGTGTGTGTGTGTGTGTTATTAAACCAACAAATGGACAGTTTGACACTTTTTTTGTGAAGCTAACGTACACGTAGATTAGTGTTGGTAAAATTAATTTACACATTAAATTGTTGATGACATCACCATGGAAACCACAAAGTTTTATTATTTTGACTATAAAATGACTTCTTTGTTCTAACTTCATTTGTGCGATCATGTGCTGCCACCTGCTGGCTGCTTCCTCTCACTGCACACACGAAACGTTGCGTTCAAGTGCTCGTTTGGAGCAGGATTATATTTCTCTGATCTTCCTCTGATCTTTATTTTCATTTCTAACAGACAAACTTCTTCTTTGAGCTCTTCTCGATCACGGACGAGGCTGCTGATCTGAGTGAAGACTGAATACAGTTCATGTTCACGCCTTCACAGAGTCCTCATCCTGTCACATTTATTCATTTACATCTGAAACAATCAGAGAAACTTTCCAGAAAGAAACATTTACTGCAGTGAAAACACATCACTGTAGAAAGACGAGATAAAGGACGTCACATGTCCACAGTCTGACTGTCAGGTACAGGACTCACCTCAGCCAGCTCCAACTATAAGCTCCATCAAGAAGAACGCCTGAAGACGACTCTTAAATGTGGAGACTGGGTCTGCCTCCAGAACCAGAACTGGGAGCTGGTTCCACAAGAGAGGAGCTTGATAGATGAAAGCTGTGGAGACTGGAGGAACCACGAGAAACCACGAGGAACCACGAGGAACCCTGCCATCTGAGAGCGCAGCGTCCTCATGGGGTGCTATGAGCTCTTTAAGATGTGATTTCACGGCATCATGGGAGGTCGAGTCTTCTTGTTGAGGACATGACTCAACTCTGAACTGCGGTGGGTTTCTCTTCACTTCTTCTGCAGAACGTCAGAAACCAAAGAGAGGTTCTTACAGTGCAGTGGCTCACATCAGTCACCTGTTGACTCAGACAGGATTTCCTGTTTCCTGTTCAGGAGAGGGAGATCATCGTCGAGCTGTTTGACTTCAGGAAACGCGACAGAAGTTAAATCACTTCGACTGAAAGTTTGTATTTATTTTGTAGTTCAGGATCTTTAAACATCGCGTTATGATCTCTTCCTTTTCCTCTTTTTGAAATATTAAAATAAATAAGAACACGTCGACTGGATGGACAAACCTGCCTGAACACTGTGAGTTTAAGAACTTTGAAGACATTTCTTTAAATACTATTTCGACACCCGATCATGTTCCTGACCCGTTTCACTTCTTCTTCTTTGGTTTTGTGAGATGATTTATTGAATGTTGAAAAAGATGGCGAAGGGAATATTTGATATGTTCATGTTTTATTTGGTATTTGGTACATTTGAAGCTGAAGCTCACACGGAGGGCAAAATGTTTTTTACATAATGAAGCAGCTTCTGCGTGTGACAGTAAATATGACATATTTCAGGTTACTGTGCTGCTGTTTTCTCATATTTAGTAATTATTATTGACACTGTGACTGTGACGAACATGAACGGATCCAAACGTTCACAGTATTCAGATGAAACACCAGGACACGTCTGGATTTTACATGGATTTTATTCTGATTATTGATCCTGAAGAAAACTTTGAAAACAACACGTGCCGCCCTGATTAATACATGAACAAAACCAGGTTACAATGGTGTAAAAGATTGTTACTATACTAACAGATCACAGAGCGATGAAGACAGGCTGGAATCGAACCTGTGTCACTGACACACACTGTATTCACAGAGTGTGGTGCGCTCAACACTTCTCGTAATGAGTATGTATTGTATATGAGGGGCCACCGGCGCTGAGAAAATGGCGGCCAAGGAAGCTGCAGGAGCCGAAGATATATATATATATATATGACTTCTATATATATATATATATATATACTTATATATATATATATATATATATATATATATATATATATATATATATATATATATATATATATATATATATATATATATATATATATATATATATATATATATATACTGATGAGCATCACTGAGTTGCCTCGCCCTCAGGAGGCGTGGTCACACCCCAGGGCATGCTGGGTAAGTAGTGTGCCAACCACTCCCCCCAGCTGCTCCTGGGCTCCTCCTCGCCTCCTCCTCCTTCTCCTCCTCTTTTCACCTCCCACCCCCCGACCACCCAGTCCAGCTCTTCTCTTCCTCCCCCCGCCTCCTCCCTTTCCTCCCTCAGAATCACACTGTAGGACTTCTTGGTGACTCCTTCTCCTCCTCCTCTCCTCTCTCTCTCCATCCCTTCATCTTTCCCTCCTCCATCTTCTGCAGAGATCCGATACTCCTCCATCACGTCCCTCCATCCCTCTATCTCCTCCTCTTTGCTTACGAGACGGTACAATGTCTTCCTGTACACTCCTCTCTCCTCCCTCCCTCCTCTTTCTCCTCCTCCTGTCGGCTCTAGAGGAACAAGCACCTTTGCTTTGCCTCCTGCTTCCTCACCTTCCTTCCCTACATCCTCCTCCTCCATAGCTTCCCTTCCCTCTCTGTGGATGAACAGAACAGAGCGATACAGTGGCATCACTCCTCCTCCTGCCACCTCCTTCCCTTCCGTCCTGTTGTACGTTAACATCTTTACTCCCTCACCTCCTCTTCCCCTCCTTGCCAGCATGGCACTCAGTGGCTTGTACACCCTGCAGTACCAGATGAGTAGATAGGCCAGAGTTACAAGTGTACAGGCCGCTGACGCCACGCACAGCAGAACACAGCCAGCGAAAAGCCAAAAACAGAAAGCGGCGGCACCTCTGGTGCTAACTTCACCACGCTGCAGGCTGCCCGGCTCGCCGATCGCCCATGAAGGGACCGTGCCGGTCAGGTTAACGGGACTTTCAGTTGAGGGTCTGACGGTGTGAAGAGAGGAATGAGTCGCCTCACCTCTCGCCACGGACCCGGAATAATCTGACCATTCAACCACTCTGGTGAAGGACTGGTACCAGGACCACGTGACCACTTTGTAATACATGGTGTGGAGTTCTTTTGCCACTGCTGCTGCAGCAGTTGAAGTGGGAGCACGAGCAGCAGCAGTCGTATAAATCATAGTAGTAGAAGAAGGATTAGTAGTAGTAGTAGTAGTAGTAGTAGGAAGATTAGTAGTAGTAGTAGGAGGATTAGTAGTAGTAGGAAGATTAGTAGTAGTAGTAGTAGTAATAGGAAGATTAGTAGTAGGATTAGTAGTAGTGGGAAAGGTAAGAGAAGCAGTTGGCGTATGTATAGCAGCACTTGTCTTGTAATGACCGTCAGTAGTTATTGGTAGTCTCCTGCTGGACATGGTAGTCATTGGCTGGTAGAAGTCTCCGGCTGGACCCTGTTCTGGCTGACACAGATCAGATTCCATCAGATCCATTACAGGACTACCCTTATGCCTCGGTGGAGAGTCACACATCTGAGGAAAGACGACCACACCAAAAAATAAGTCAGTTTGTCGAAACTAGAAAATTTCTCAGGAAACATTGTGTGCCTGATGCTTGGTGCGTCTCGCCCATGCTATAATATTTACAGTACACTGAAGTACAGTTTTAATACCACAGACAGACAAATTTCTGCCCAGCAACCAGCTACAGTCGACCAATCACAGCAGAGCAACAGACAGTATCTGTCAGTTGAAACTGCTGAGAGTAAGAGTTGAGTTCACCTTCAACAGACCGTGATGACCAAACTGTGGGTCGTATCAATGAACAGGGAGGAGTACGAGCACCCCGAGGTCTTCCTGAACGTCTGCATATATAATTTGTGTGGATAAAGTTAAAAATGTGACCATCAGAGCGAGCTAAAGAACTGCTACGTCTGCTGTCTTCCACAGATTTCTGCTCTCAGTTAATATGGGAGTCAATGCAGCAGTTGGTGGGTGATCCTGACACATCTGGGCTCACTGAGCCAAAACTATAACTCCGACAGCTTCAGCAAGTTCATGTGAGCGAACAGCACAAATTTCCCGACAACCTGATGTTAAAATTATGTCTGTAGAGTGAAATTTGTGCCACTGGAAGCAGCTTCAAAATAATTTTTTGGACACTGGTTATGAACATTCCAGTCCATAAGCGTCCGTGTTAAATTTCCCGCTCTTTTTTGGCGCCATTCCCGGTTGAGCGGCCAATTTTGAGTCCATTTCAATGACATAACTTACTGTATGCTCAACTCTCCAACCAAGATGTGTTAGGCTAGGCAGGCTAAGCAACGTAGCCCAGACACCCTGAGCCAAGTCTTGTAGATATGTAACCCCTGTTTGTGGTACTCACCACACTCTCTGGGTCATTGTTGATGAGCGGACCATCCCGGGTGTAGACATTGTAGGCGTAGTTGTCAAGGTACGTGCGTAAGTAATCAAGGGAACAGGAGCAGGCCCAGGGATTGGCTGAGAGGTAGAGGTACGGCACCTCCTCCTTCTTGCTGAACCAATTATCTGGCATCACGTTGATCTGAAATGACACGAAAATGTCCTGCAAGTCAACCTCAAGTCGATACAGCTGCTGTGAACTCGACCATCGCTAAGCTCGCACGCCGCTTAAACAACGTTTATCTGACCGACGTGCTCAGATACTCTCAGAGCTCTGTGGTTTGTGTGTTCTCACCTTGTTGTTCTCCAGGAACAGGGTCTCTATGGCAGAGAGGGGGTGGAGCATGAGTTCGGGAAGCACCTTGATGTGATTGGATGACAAATCCAGGATCTAGAGGGTACAGCCAATCAGAAGAGAACCATTCAGGAGTTGAACTCAGAGAGAGCTTTTACTGTTGTGAATTAAGCTAACATGTTAACTTCTGACTTCTTAAAGGTTCTCTGTGTAACATACAGAAAACACTTGATGCTCAAAGACGTGCTCCAAAGATACGTCATCCTGGGCACTGGCTAGAGGAGAGGTGTTACAATTTGGACCCTTGGCTCCATGATACTAGCCAGCTTCCTGTTTGCAAATCACCCATTGACCACCTGATGTCAGACCCATGCCAAGCCATAGCAAGCAGGCTAATCCCAGCTTAGCTTTGGTTACAGTTAGCTATTGAGCCATTAGCTATTTAGCCCCGGTCTTGCTTTGCTCTTGGCTCGTAGTTCAACCTTTGCTTTGTATGTTACATCATTTAATTGTTGGCTGAAATCAACACCTTGATTTGGAAAGCTATAAATAACATACACACTCATAGTGTTTTGCTACTTTAGCTAGCTAGCAATTCATCCGCATTAGCAAGAAAGCTAACATTAGCCAGTTAAAACCACAATGACAATATAGTGTTATGGTGTTGGACTCTGTTGTAGCTAACGTTAGCATGTTTTGCACACTCTTGAGAAACTATTGACTCAGGAGCACCTCCAGCTTGCTGAGTCCAGAGAAGGTGTTGTCAGTCAGAGAGTCTATGGCGTTGTTGTCCAGGTGGAGTTCAGTCAGACCTGGACATGCGGTGAAGGAGCCGTCAGGGAGGGACGTAAGACGGTTCGACACCAGTCGGAGAACACTGAGGATGGGCAGGATCGGAGAGGCGCTGGGGGTTACTTCTGGAACCTGGACAGACGGAAAGATTCACAACCTTTTAACACTGAATGTAATGAAGGAAACATAAAGACTGTATGTATTTTTAGAAGCACGGTGCAGACAGACACCTGGTTGCCCGTGAGGTCAATCTCATAGAGCTCCACAAAGAACTGGAAGGAGGACCAGGACAGACTGGAGAACTGGTTGTAGGGAAACAACAAAACCTGAAAACAGAGAGAGAGAGTGGAAGGACAAAAACATTCAGGGCTGCCATCTTATCAGTTAAACACAGGAAGCCTGCGTCTCTGCTGAGGTTTCCTCCCGTCAGTCACTCAAACACGTCCGTGACGTCCCCGCAGACTGTCTAAAACCTGGACGTAGTCTCCGTGACGTCCCCGCAGACTGTCTAAAACCTGGACGTAGTCTCCGTGACGTCCCCGCAGACTGTCTAAAACCTGGACGTAGTCTCCGTGACGTCCCCGCAGACTGTCTAAAACCTGGACGTTGTCTCCGTGACGTCCCCGCAGACTGTCTAAAACCTGGACGTAGTCTTTGTTGAATGATTTCTGCGCTGTATTTAGACTTGGTGGTTTTTATAGTCACTGATATTATGTTATATAATTACTACGGATTCAGATTCTGTCCACGAACATTAGATCATAGAACATAGATCATTAAACATTTTAATTTTTACATTTAGAGAATTTCTTGTTTTAAATTAAATTATTAATCTGAATATTTATATTCAACAAAAATCACATCGTCCAGCATCCATTGACGTGCGTCAACAGAACCTAACTATAATTTACAATAGCACAAAAATGAACTTCATGTTTAACAGTCGTCTGTTTGTTACCTTGGTCGAGGGGTCAAATCCCGACGGGATGTCAGTGAAGCCAGCCGCCGTGCAGTTTTCCCTCGGCCGGTGATCCTTGTCCCTGTCAGAGAGGCAACCGGTCACCGCCGTAACCACGGCAACGTAGGACAGGAGGAAGAGCAGGATGAAGAGCTGCATTCTGAATGAAACAACCTTCAGCTCCTGGAAGAGTTTGTGACCGTCTGAGGACATGCCAGAACACGACTGCTGTCTGTCTGTGTGTGTGTGTGTGTGGTTTGATTGACAGCTGCTGAAGCAGGAAGTGTGATAAGTTCAGCTGTTGGTGTGTCGATATCTGTCCTGTCACTCTGAACGTTAGCGGCTTCGTGCTGCTTTTAGATACTAACAACAGTAATGAAACGTCTTTCAGACTGAACTGTCCTGACATGAAACATTTGGATTGTGTTGTATAATCTCAATATAAGCAGTGATGTGATGTGAGTGTCAGGCTGTGAAGCATTGGGCCCTCTCAGCCACCGTAGCTGTGACCTGTGCGGAGGGAAACATGAAGGAGGAGTCGAGCCGTGTCGAGTGTTTCGTTCTGACGGTTTATTGCCATCATGTTGTCTGCAGGTAGAGCCTGAGATTGGTTCCTGATACAACAAAAACACGAGACACAACAACCCAACGGCAGACACAAACGCCTAGCTGAGTGGCTCTGAGCCAATAGGAGGAGGGCCACGCCGTGATGTCATCATCATGTCCATGTCTGCATCCAGAAGAGTTCCAGAGGAGACGACGTCACGCAGATCCGGAGGTCGTGATCGGAGCAGAGAGGTATGAGAGAATTCTAACGAGGGTTCTAGAATGTTCTGGAGAATTCTGGGATACCGTGGCAACGCAGATCCCCCCTCCCCCCTCTAAGCCCCTCCTCCTCCTCAAACCTCCAAAAAACAAATAAAAAAAATAAAAATAAAAACAGACGATTAAAAGAAAAAATAATAAAATCAGCTTTATGAAGGAAAACAAACTTTAGATTATGATTCTAAATTAACCCGGAAACACACACAGACGTCAAACACACACACACAGACGTCACACACACACACACACACACACACACACACACACAGACATCAAACATACACACAGACGTCACACACACACACAGACGTCACACACACACACACACACACATCAAACATACGCACAGACGTCAAACACACACACAGACACAGACGTCAAACACACACAGACGTCACACACACACGTCAAAACACACACACAGACGTCACACACACACACACACACACACACAGATGTCAAACACACGCACACAGACGCCAAACACACACACACAGACGTCAAACACACACAGACGCCAAACACACACACACACACAGACGGTTGCATGAGGGTGAAGAAGCTCCCTTTAGCAGCATCCAAAATAACCCAACATTAAAGACACTTTATAATAATTATATTAATAATAGTGATGATGACGTGATGACATCACAAAGCAAAGTCGATGTAGGCGGGGTTAAAATATTCAGAAGCAAATGAATACACAAAGAAAAAACAAAACAGCCAATCAGCCATGTCCATCCGAGCTGGACATGATTTTTTTTTTTTAATTCAGAAACAAAAAGGAAACTTCGTTTCCCATCATGCCCGGCGGTGGCAGCAGGTTATCAAGATTGTCCTGTGATTGGTCGATTCCAGACAGCAGAGCAAAAAAATGACGTCATGCTTCTCTGGCCAATCACAACCAAATCGTTATTTTTTGTCATCGTTGTTGTCACCATGGCGACTCCCTTACGCCGTGCAGCCGGACGTAGTGCTCCCATTGGCTAGTTGTCGAAGTCACGGAGACGCACAAAGACGCTCCACTTGTCATCTCCCACAATGCCTCACTCTGTGTGGGCGGGGTTTAGCTCCTACCGACAGTAAACGTGTCATCATTCGGGGGTTGCGTTCAGGTTGGCGTGGGGGAGTCGTGGAAACGTGCTGTGGTTAAAGACCGACAGAAAAATGTATCACTTGTCTGATGATCCGTTAACAGTCGCTTTAAACTGCTGATGTAGATTTTAAAACAAAGTGACATTGAACGCATCATCAGAGGAGAAAAAGCCACAATTTCCGACCTCCTGGCGTCTCCTGAAGGCATCCCTTCGTGTCGTGGGACAGAATAATCGAATGTCGTCACAACACGTCATGTTACAAACTTCTTCACGTGTCTCCCTCTTCTCCCTTCTCTCAGTCTCATACTATATTTCCCAGAGTTCCTTGCTTACTAAGCCCTACATATTCCGCAATCCATCAAGTTTTCCTACATCTCCCATGTCAGTTAAATAAGTCAGTATTCCTACATCTCCCATAAGGCTTTACTTACATTTCCCACGATTGCCAGAGACAGTGAAGGTTTCAAACGTCGCAGCCTGTTTTTGTAAATAAATTCATCTTCAGTAAAAACACTTCAAATATACACACAACGCTTTAAAAACATTCTCTTCCTCACGCCGTGATCGGCAGCACCGACGTCTCCACCCTCTCCTCCGCATGTCTGTCTGTACAGCAGTGTGTCCTGAAGGAGGCGCCGCCGAGCAACTTTCTTTGGTTTCAGCAACGCAGCGTTCAAGTCGCGTGGGAGAGACGGCAACTATGAGCTTCTCCTGTCAGCTCTCAGGCAACTCGCAGAAACTGGAACTCCCATACAACGTGAATGCTAGGCTAGGCTACGCTAGGCTAATACTTTCACCTGTGCAAAACTTCCCCACGTAGCCTTAAAAGCTAATTAGCCACTCATTGCTGCTGCCGGCTCAGGCTAACCGACTATCCCAAGCTAACACAGACCTCTCAGGCTGGATCAGGCTAGTTAGCCTCCTGGGCTAACAGCGGCTAAAAGAGACGAGCTAACACTCAAGTCCATTAAAGTACAAATGCTCATCCCGCCAAAAAAACAAAGAAAAAACAACCGACGACATACTTCATCTTTAAGTAAAAAACAAACAGCTTCAACAGGAGACATGCTAACTGTAAGATAGCTAAACTATCCTCAGGAGCTAACGCGTTAGCTTTAAGGCACCTCGTTACATCAGCGATCGACGAGTCATCGTAAACTTCATCCTGACAAACGGCGAAATAATAAAAAAAAAAATTTCAAGGATCCATTTTTTCTAAAACAGTGTCGCTATGGCAACAGCTAACCAATGCTAACGTAAAGGCTAGGAGGAAGCTACACACACACACACACACACACACACACACACACAGCAGGATTGAAGATAACAGGATGTGTGTGAAGGGCTGTCAGTAAAGGTGCTGAAACACACAAACACACACACACACACACACACACACACACACACACACAGTCTCTACAGCATCAGGACCGCCCGCCCTGTGTCCTGCAGCCAATCAGAGCCCTCCATGCTGTCAGAGGTCAGAGGTCAGAGGTCAGATGGGCGTCTCCTTGTTGTTTTTGAGGTCTGGTGCGCTGAACTGCCGTCTCATCCGGGGCGGCGTGCTGAAGCCCCACCCACCTGGTGGTGGTGGCGGTGGCCCCGCCCCCAGCAGCATGTCAGGGGGAGGGGCCCCGGAGCGCGGCAGGCTGTGGTAGTTGGGGTGAGGTCCTGGATGGAATGGTGCATTGTGGGGGTTGTAGTAGGGATGGTGATGGTACTGATGGTGCTGATTATAATGGAAGCCTCCATCTCTGTCCCTCCCCCCGCCTCCTCCTCCACCTCTCCCCCCTCCTCTCTCCCCTCCCGGCCCGGGCGACACCCCCCGCCTCTGTCTCGGTCTCCCCTGGTGACCACCGCCGCCGTGATGGTGGTCGCCGTCATAGTTACTGTTGCCATGGGTGGAGCTGTCCAGAGAGTTGCGGCGGTAGCGGCGGTGGTGCTGGTTTTGGTTGTTGCCCTGGTGATGGTGCTGCTGGTAGAAGCCGCCGCCGCCCTGGTTAACCTGGTTGCCGTGGTTACGCTGTTGCCAGCTGCGATGAGGGCTGGGTGTGCGCATGCGAGGGGGCGGAGCCTGGAAGGGGAGGGGCAAGAGAGCGGGAGACTGCACCTGAGGAGGTGGAGGAGGAGGTGGTGAGGGAGAACCTTTACCCTCCAAAACAATGACTCCGCCCTCCTCCCTCGGCTCCACCCAGTCTCCTCCCCCCCTCCCCCAGACCCAGAGCCTGCAGGGCGGCGCTGGCTGGTCCCCATGACAACCGGTGGGCGGGGTTACTCTTGAAGGGGAACTTGAGCTTGCACTCCTGAGGCGGGATGAAGCGTCCGGTCCCGGGGAGGTGGACCGGGACGACGGGGGAGTTCTGACCTGCAGGAGGGGGAAGGAACAGGAAGTGAGTGAGTGAGGGTCTGCTCATCATCATGTGACTTCATCATGTGACCTCATCATGTGACCCACTGACCCTGGTTCTGGTTCTGTCCTCGTAGCTTCTTGGCGATGTTCTGCTGCTGCAGGTTCAGGATTCGCTGCTGTTCCTGTTTCAGCCAGCGGAGGCGTCCTCTCCTGAACGCCGGGTCCTCGTCCATCAGGCGCTTCACCCGGACCTCCGGCTGCCCGCTGCCACCGCCACCGCCACCGCCGCCACCGCCGCTGCCGTCCTCATCTCTCTGCGGAGAATCGCCTTCCTCGCTGTTCACGTCATCGTCCTGGAAACAAAGAAAGAAAATCAGAGAGACGCAGTCTGAAGACTGACCAGGACCTGCTGGAGCAGGCGGACCAGGTGGAGCAGGCGGACCAGGTGGAGCAGGCGGACGTACCTTCACAGGTATGATGCTCTCCATCTTGATCATTCGGTCTCTCAGAGCTTTGATCTCCTCGTCCTTCATGTTGTTCTGAATCTTCACCTCCTGAAGAGACAGACAGCAGTTCATCATCTCACCTCCTAACCCCTCACCTCTTAGCCCCTCACCTCTTAGCCCCTCACCTCCTAGCCCCTCACCTCCTAGCCCCTCACCTCTTAGCCCCTCACCTCCTAGCCCCTCACCTCCTAGCCCCTCACCTCCTAACCCCTCACCTCCTAGCCCCTCACCTCTTAGCCCCTCACCTCCTAACCCCTCACCTCCTAGCCCCTCACCTCCTAGCCCCTCACCTCCTAACCCCTCACCTCTTAGCCCCTCACCTCCTAGCCCCTCACCTCCTAACCCCTCACCTCCTAACCCCTCACCTCCTAGCCCCTCACCTCCTAACCCCTCACCTCCTAACCCCTCACCTCCTAACCCCTCACCTCTTAGCCCCTCACCTCTTAGCCCCTCACCTCTTAGCCCCTCACCTCTTAGCCCCTCACCTCCTAGCCCCTCACCTCCTAGCCCCTCACCTCCTAGCCCCTCACCTCCTAGCCCCTCACCTCCTAACCCCTCACCTCCTCCTGACCTGCCTGTGGCTGAGCAGAACGCTCCTGTAACGTTCAGAGAACTCACCTCCAGGATGTCGGTCAGTTTGTCGATGTGAGCCTTCAGGTCATACACGTTTTTTTTCTCTCCTCCTCCACCTCCACCTCCTCCTCCTCCTCCTCCTCCTCCACCTCCCTCCCCCGTCTCTCCTCCTCCCTCCTCGGTGGGGGGGCTCCTCTCCTCTCCGATGCCCACCGTGTCACACACGTCCTGGGCCACGGCCCTCCAGCTCTCCCTCTCGTTGGCGTCCTTCTTGGCGTACATGCGGCAGAGCTCCTTCATCTTGACGATGGACAGCGCCTCGATCTCCTGACGGGAGTGACGGAAGTCTCCCAGAGCCACCTGAGGGGGGCGCCACACACACACGTTACAACATGTCACAGTGTGTGTGTGATTGCTGTCTGCCTGTGTGTGTGTGTGTGTGTGACCTCATAGCAGATCTCCTTCACCGCCTGCATGCGGAGGTCCTCCATGGTGACTCGTTTGGGGTCTTTGCTGATGCGTCTCCTCTGAGGAATCTGATACACTCTGAGAGGCTCCCTCCTCTTCCCACTGCTGGGAAGACCACAGCGCTTCACTATGGACTGCACCTGAGACAGGTGAGACAGACAGACAGGTGAGGACAGACGGACACAGACAGACAGACAGACAGACACAGACAGACAGGTGAGGACAGACAGACACAGACAGAGACAGACAGACAGACAGACAGACAGACACAGACAGACAGACACAGACAGAGACAGAGACAGAGACAGACAGACAGACAGAGACAGACAGACAGGTGAGGACAGACAGACAGACGTGTTACCTTGTTAGCAGGTAGTTTCTCTCTCAGAGATGAGATCAGCCTCCAGCTCTCCTCACAGGATCGTTTGTCTGAATCATCACCGCTGTCACTGTCTGCATACTGAACACACACACACACACACACACACACACAGATTATTGATAATTGATTATTGATCAGGTATTAGCCGTTAGCTCTCAGACCAGCTGTTCTGACTCACCAGTCTGTGTTGCTCCAGCAGCAGATCGGCCTCCTCCTTCTCTTTACGGTATTGAACCTCCATGTCCTGCAGCCTGGAACGACCAATCAGTCATTCAGTCAATCAACCAATCAGTCAGTCAATCGACCAATCAGTCAGTCAGTCAGTCAGTCATTCAATCAATCGACCAATCAGTCATTCAGTCAATCAACCAATCAGTCAGTCAGTCAGTCAGTCATTCAATCAATCGACCAATCAGTCATTCAGTCAATCAACCAATCAGTCAGTCAGTCAGTCGATCAACCAACCAACAATCAACCATCACTCAGTCCATGAATCACATGACCATGAAGGTGTGTCCTCTGGATGTTATTGATCAGTTGATCAGTTATCAGTGTGTGTGTGTGTGTGTGTGTGTACCTCTTCTCCATCTCCAGCTTGATGTCGATGCCTTGTTTCTCCAGCAGCTCCCTCTGGGCGTAGTTCCAGTCCTCCGGCTCCCCCTGCTGTTCGGCCGTGACGCTGCGCTCTCTCTCCAGCCTCGCCTGCTCCGGGTGGTTGAACCGGAACACGTGGTTCTTCCCCATCACGATGCGGTTACCTAGCAACGGAGACGGGCCCACGGGTCAGTCGAGTCGAGTAAAAGTTTAACGAGCTAAATATTTAATATTTTATTTAATATTTTAATAAACAATTTAATAAACATACATTCAGCTCACATCGCGCTCTACACCCTTATTTTGAAGGCCTGCAAATTGAAACACCGTAGTCTTATTTTGAAGGCCTGCAGTTTGAAACACCGTAGTCTTATTTTGAAGGCCCGCAGTTTGAAACACCGTAGTCTTATTTTGAAGGCCCGCAGTTTGAAACACCGTAGTCTTATTTTGAAGGCCCGCAGTTTGAAACACCGTAGTCTTATTTTGAAGGCCTGCAGTTTGAAACACCGTAGTCTTATTTTGAAGGCCCGCAGTTTGAAACACCGTAGTCTTATTTTGAAGGCCCGCAGTTTGAAACACTGTAGTCTTATTTTGAAGGCCTGCAGTTTGAAACACTGTAGTCTTATTTTGAAGGCCTGCAGTTTGAAACACCGTAGTCTTATTTTGAAGGCCCACAGTTTGAAACACCGTATTCTTATTTTGAAGGCCTGCGTTGACAGTGAGGTTGTGGGTTTGAGTCCCGGTGTTTGGCACCTTGTTTGAGGACGACGGCGTCAGTGATCTGCTTCCCGTTGACGTACGTCTCAGCTCCGATTAACGGCTCCAGAGTGACGATGACTGCAGACAGAGAGAGGCAAACACACCGATCACATCTCAGACAAACACACACACACGATGAACACACACACACGATGAACACACACAGATGGGGGGGGGCACAGGAAACATGGGTGTGAATATGATAAAGGAGGTGACGTCACCATGGCAACAGTGACTGTGGAGATGATACCTGACAGATTTCCTGGCAGCTTTTACAGAAAGAGAAGAAGAAACAGAGACGTGAGATCAGAGTCCTGCTGCAGTCTGCAACACTGAGACAGACCAGGACTGAGACAGACCAGGACTGAGACACAGACCAGGACTGAGACAGACCAGGACTGAGACACAGACCAGGACTGAGACACAGACCAGGACTGAGACACAGACCAGGACTGAGACAGACCAGGACTGAGACACAGACCAGGTCTGAGACACAGACCAGGACTGAGACAGACCAGGACTGAGACAGACCAGGACTGAGACAGACCAGGATTGAGACACAGACCAGGACTGAGACACAGACCAGATCCCAATCGACCAAACCAAAGATTGTTTAGTACGAAGTTAATCTGACAGACAGACAGACAGACAGACAGACAGACAGGACGGTGTCTCACCTTCTCCCTGCTCGTTGGTCTCACTGACAAACACACAGTGAATCTCTTTGATGAAGTGACCGGACAGTTTGATGTCCACGTCCTGCTGTCCAACCCTGACACACACACACACACACACACACACACACACACACACACACACACTCTTAATCATCAGGACATGATGAGGTTCATCCTTCAGGTTGATGGAGAACGTTGAACAAACGTTACCTGGTGACTCCCTCCTTGATGTAGTAGAGCAGACACTCTGACATCAGAGGGTCTTCATTCAGGTTGACCAGGTGAGGTGTCTGCAGAACATTAAACACACGTCACGTCTGACAGCTGACACTAGTTCTGGTTCTGGTTCTATAACTGAATGTTAGAATGAGAGTCTGCAGGCCACTGTTCACTGTCCATACTGATTATTCTGACGTATTCCAGAAATTTCAGCGTGCTGCTCCTCCCTCAGTTTTGGTCGCACAAACACAAAAAAGGTTTCAAAACGACCGGCTCGGCCGGGAATGGTGTGCTATGACTTTTCTCAGAGTTTCACCAAACGGTTTTACCAAAAATCACCAAAAACCACGGCAACATTTACAATGGGTGTGTATTGGTAGAATGTTCCAGAGCTAGAGTGGAGAGGGAGAGAAATATTTGTCATAAAATACATTTGCAAACGGCTCTCGTGGCCACAAATGTCACTCTACAGAAATAATTTCTACATAGAAACGTAGGAAAATCCGTGGGCTACGCAGCGATATCACTGCTGAAGCTGTCAGACTTATAGTTTTGGCGGGAGACGCACTGATGCGCCAGGATCACCCACCGACAGCCCCATCTACTCCCATGTAAACTGGAGAGGAGAAATTTCCCAAAGGAGCACGGGGCACCTGTTCTTTCTCTCTCTCCCCAGGTCACATTTTTTAACTTTAGACACTGAAATTCGGCATTCACATGGTCGACAAGATGAGGATGCTCACGGTCATTTGGGCTTTTTGATACGACCTACCGTTTGGCATTAGTGTCCACTAGTTGGAGGGGGTTCATTTAGAGATTTTCTGTGTCTCTCAGCAGTCACTCACACACAGACAGAGCACAGCTGCAGTTAATTGCTCTGACCTGCAGCTGACCCTGGTTGCTTGGTAACCTCAAGCCTGCCTTTGACTAACTTTATTGAAGTCTCTGTGCTACTGCAGTGTCAATAATAATGTATGGGCGCGACGGGGCCACAGTCAGACACACTCTACATTTATTTACACAGTTTAGAGTTTATATTATGTTCACCACCTGTTTATTAGGTTGTTTTAAAGATTCAGGTTTGTTTGTAACTTTATTTTGAAAGTGTCATGTGTTAACAGGTGTATCTGTAGACATTGTTCCACATCATTCAGACACATGATCCACGTTTAAAGTCACTTCCTGGATAACTGATGTGTTTTTGTTTTTACAGGCCTGATCATGGTCGTTATGACAACAGTGGATGTTGAAACTCACTCCTTTAGGTGAGAAGACGCCGAGCGTTCCTCCATCTTCTTTAATGGACACACCCATCTCTACCAGCAGGGACTCTCTGTGAGGGCGAGAGACACCCACACAAACACAGAGAGAGAGAGAGAGAGAGAGAGAGAGAGAGAGAGAGAGAGAGAGAGAGAGAGAGAGAGTTAGAAATTCTGCTTCTGCTCTGATTGCTAAAGTAGCTAACTACTAACTGAATCTGCCATTAGCATGCTAACAGAACCGGGCACAGGGTTCTGTTCGGCCACTGGAAGATCGGCGCTGATGCTAGCTCATAAATCAAAGTGGGTGGTGTTACCTCTCCAGACGAATAGACTCAGTCTTTCTTAGTTTCTCTTCCCACGTCTCGTTGAGCTCTGCGATGATCTTCTCCGTCTCCTGCAACACAAACACACACATCAGCGTGACGTCCTGTTCCATCATCATCATCATCATCATCATCTTCATCAGACCGTCACACTCTGATCGTACCAGCAGTCTCTCCGCCGCCTCCTCTTTACTGATGGTCTCCGTGGCGTCCGTCTCCTCTCCTTCCTCTCCGTCCTCCATCAGGTGGTCCGGGTCAACAGGTATGTCATCTGTAGACGCCAGCTCAGCACCTGCAGAGGAAGAAAAAGAACATCGCTTTGGTTCTAGTTGTTGAGACTGAGACAAGACTGAACTCAAGTCCTACAAGACTGGTGAGTAAAGAAGTCTCACCAACCACAGTCTAGAAAAACTTAACCGCAGACAAAGAGTTAGCTCTCGTCTGTTATTAAATATTCAGAACATATAAAAGATGCATACCTGGAGGGGCGGAGCCATTCTGAGGTGCAATCCCATTGGCTGTGAGTGCCAGCTGCAGCGGGGAGGGACACACACCTGCAACCCCACCAGGGCCACTGTTGTTGTTGTTGTTGACTTGAAGAGAGAGAGAGAGAGAGAGAGAGAGAGGTTTCAGTTTTAACAAGCTGGAATGACACACACACACACACACACACACACACACACACACACACACAGTTGCTGTTGTCTGTAAATACCCGCCTGTGAACATACTGCACATAGACATGCCACACATACCGTGTTTAAATAACCACACACGCCCAAACATACATTATTCACACGCTAACAGGAGCTAACAGGAGCTTAGCTCTGAGCTTCAGCGAGGCACGTGATTGGCTGAAATGTGAAAGAAAAGTCACATTATGACGGAAAATTATGAAGTGTCACTGGAAAACATCACGACATGTGATTTAATTTTTTTAGGCAGCTAACTGCTAATTAACTGCTGCTAGCTGAATCTGCTAGCATGCTAACAGAACCGGGCTCAGCAGCCAGACTGGACCAGGTTGGAGCACAGCCTCTGAGTCCAACAGGGAATAACATTACAGTACCGAGGTGATTTACAGACTTTATGATGGAAACATTGATCAGTAGCAGCAGTCCAGGAGCCAAACCACCTCAGGGTGTTGCTGTGTTCACTGTTAGACTGGACACTGCTGGTTCAGAGGTTCTGTTGCTGTGTTCACTGTTAGACTGGACACTGCTGGTTCAGAGGTTCTGTTGCTGTGTTCACTGTTAGACTGGACACTGCTGGTTCAGAGGTTCTGTTGCTGTGTTCACTGTTAGACGGGACACTGCTGGTTCAGAGGTTCTGTTGCTGTGTTCACTGTTAGACTGGACACTGCTGGTTCAGAGGTTCTGTTCAGTCACTGGTAGGTCGACACTGATGCTCATAGCACTAGCTGTGATGCATAGCAGTGGGAGGTGTGTTGCATACCGGCGTTGTCCAGCAGCTCCTGCAGGCCCTGGGAGAACAGCAGGTTCCTCAGTCGCTCCACTTCAGCCTTCAGCTCTCGGATCAGCCTGGCGTTTGGATCTTCGTTGATCACGGCGTTACAACGGATCTGTTTGGCACGGTCAGCATACCTGAAACCACACGGGTCAGATTGAAGTGAGCCTTCTTACCTGAACACACACACACTCACAGCTGATCGACGTGTCTGACCTCAGAGTGCTCAGTGTTTCTTCATAGTTGATGTCAGCAGGACTTAGAGCAGCAATCATGGCCGTCCGAGAGTTTCCACCTGAAACAAACACACCTGTGTTATTACGAACATGCCGCTGGGTCGGCTCCTGGTACCATCAGTCCTGGCACTGGTCCTGATACTTACCCAGGTTTTCCTTCAGTAGCCAGGTGAGAACTGAGTCTCTGTAGGGAATAAAATCACTTTTCCTCTTCTTGTTGCTCTGCTGTGGACGACAGAAGAACGGACGTCATTCTTCATGAAGTGTCAGTTAAATAAATAAATATCACGTGTGTTGACCTACCATCTCAGCCAAAGCAGATATGACTTTTCCCAGCGTGGTCAGAGATTTGTTGATGTTCGCTCCTTCCTGCACATGAATATACAGTACACAGACAGTTTGATAAACACTGATGAGATTTTTAGCTAGGACAACAGCAGCGTCACTCTTGTGACCTCTGACCTTGAGTCGAGTGCCCTTCGCCCCCGAGGAGTCCGCTCGCTCGCTTCCAGCCAGGTCGACCAGACTGATTTTACTGACCTGAAGACAGGATTAGATGTTTAAGCCTTAAAGCCCCTGATTATAGACAACACTGTACACACACACACACACACACACACACCTTCTCAGTATCCAGACTGGTCATCTGATCTCGTCGTTTTTGGGTGAAGACGATGGTGAAGACGGCGTGTGACCTGGACGATGTCTCGTTCATGTTTGTGGCCGCAACCGTCCTGAAATCAACAACCAATCAGATCACACACTTAAACTACTTCAGCTGCGTCTTTTCAGAGGTCCGTGGAAACGTCTGCATGTCGTATCGTGACGTCTGTCCGCAGGAAGAAGACCGACCTCGCTTTGTTGCCGGCGTCCATCAGGTCCCGGATGTCGGTGAATCCGGTCACAGCCAGCTTGGACAGATCCTCCACGTAGGGACCCAGGATGGGATGCTCCCGGACCCGCAGAGTGCCCTGGGACTTTGGGTTTAACAGATCCCGGACCCGCTCACAGTAGATCTCCATGTAGGAAACCTGAAGATGAAGGAGAGAGCGTTCAACTGTCGCTGGATGTTCGCAGAATGAATGAAAAGAGTGTGAATGAACAGAGAGCGAGTTTACCTCCACGGAGTAGGTCAGGTCAGGATCTGTGTTTCCTCCTGTTCTCTGAAACAAGTCCTCACACAGCTGAACACAGAGAGGTTCAGAACAGTTAACTCCTGATATTAGGGATGCACCGATCCACATTTTTTCACTTCCCATCCCGATACCTGAATTTGGATATCTGCCGATACCGATACTATTCCGATACCAGAGCTCTGTTTGCTTTAATATTATTATCATTATTGTTGATTTTATATGAGGCTGTAATAAACTCAAGTATATGTACGTATGCATGTATGTCCCAAAAGGCAACTTGAGGTAAGTACGAGGTCAGAAAACAGGAAAAGTCCCATCCTGAAAAACAAATGTACCTGTAAGGGTTTCAAATTGATTGTCCATGTTTATTAAAGACAGGGTTAAACTAATAGTGCAATATAAACTAAAAAAACAAAAAATACCCATCATATAAACTACACAGCACAGATACAAATCACTGCTATGCAGCAACACAGTTTGTAAGTGTCAAATATGAAATAAAGTGTAGACTTCTCCATACTGCCCATCTCCAAATAAAATACAGAGGGCTGCTTCATCTGATCTGCACAAATTAAGTACACTGGCTCTTTGATTACGTTAGAGGTATTGTACGTCGTGACGGAGGTTCCGCCTATCGGAATAACGGCTTTGCAAACATTGCACGTTGCTGTCTTGCTTTGAGGCGTTTCGACTGTAAAATATTCCCACACAGCGGACATGTTGTGTGGAAAAGTTCGCCAGCCCCAGTGCTGCTCAATGCTAAACTGCTAGCTGCCTGACTCCACAAGTGATTCCTGCCGGCTAGTCTGCCAGCTAGCTGCAAACTGTGGAACCCGATCGATACCGATACCGGATCAGATCGGCCCCATCCCTACCTGATATCACATCATAAGTCCTAACTCCCACTGCGGCGTGTGTGTGTTTACCTGTGGGATGATGCCTTCCTGTCCAGGCTCCTGTTTGCCCATCATGGTGTAGCTCTTTCCTGCGCCCGTCTGTCCGTATGCAAAAATACACACATTGTATCCTGAAAAACAAAAACAGCAATGATGATGATGTCACTTCCTGTGTTATTTTGAACGTCGGGCGTTGGTTGCAATCTTAAATCTCACCACTGGATGCTGCTAAATATTACATAAGGTACCTTTAAACAACAACATTGAGAAAAACACTCAGCCACCAACACAAACCTGCATTTCTAATATACGTATTCATATAATCACATGACTTCTTAGATCATACCATTGACGGCGTTCTCACATATTTACATACATAGTAATAAGGGGTTAGAGCTTGTTTAACCTTTTGTGCAAACATATATACCTGTATTACCTGTCAAACCTTCCTTCTGATGCGACATTAGTGCAGATCATCGTCATGTCATTAATGGACATATGATGCATAAGGACAACAAACGGTTGAATAATGAAGCTGAGTTCTCGACATGAAACCTCCTCATTGACAGTGCTTCCCCTGTGGTTTACTTCACAGAGGAAGCACTGAGGCGTCTTTTACTGGAGCGTCACGGCTTTACGTCTCGGTTTGATGTGGTTTGTCCACACGACATCAGAGGTGTACGTTTAACATCACTCCAAATGATAAAGTAACATCAGCATCTGTTGCGTCGTAGGACCCTGGTCGTTGTCGTGTTGTTCAGCTCAGTTTGTGTCTGATCTGCGAGGACCGTTCCAGACTGGTTTACCTTCGAAGGCGTGCAGCAGCATCTCCTCTCCGATGTCTTTATACACCTGCCTCTGACATGCGAAGCTGGGGTCATCAGCCTGCAGAAACAAACACTCGGCTGTTAGTAACCATTTCCTCAGTTATCTCATGAATGTTGCCGTGTGTGTGAAAGTGTGTGTGATCACCGTCGTGTGTGACCAATAGGAATAGTCAAAGGTGAAGTTCTTGGCTCCATCTTTGGGCTGTTTGGGGTTGGAGATACCTGGAATGAAAGACAGGAATAATCGAACACCTTGATGAAGCCCCTCCAGCACAAACGTACAAAAACATTTACAGGGTCTCTGCAGGTTTCAACAGGTCAAATTTCAGACTTTATAAGACTTTTTTAAGACCATAATGAATGCAGCTCCCAAAGGGCTTGCCATCACTTCCAACCTCCTCCATCCACGCCCAGCGCCGTTTATTTTTGATTCTCAACATCTTTAATGTCTTCCCCGGGCTTCATGAACCTGCAGTCCATCCTGTGGGTTAGGCTACAATGCTCATTACTGCAGGCTCACTTTCGACTTATCAATGACACGTGAAGCACCTGAGTGTCAACACCTAGCCTAGCCGGCGATCTGGCACGCAGTCATGTTGAGACGCTGAAGAGCCGGAATGCTATCAGCCATGCAAGTAATTCAGCTTTGCTGCGGGCTTTTGTTAAGTTTTCTCCGCTGCTATGCTCTGCTGTAACACACCGCGGCGTGCGCACAGCAGGTTATGTTAGTTATGTTAAAGCGTCCTCAAAAATCGAAACATTTAAAAGCGAGACTGAAGTTTATGCATTCGTTTTAAATAAAAGTAACGTTAATACGTATTTAAGACACTTTGAGATTTTAAGAGAATTTAAATTCAAATGACGTTTCAAGACTTTTTAAGATCTCGTGGATACCCTGATTTAAAAAACATCAGATAAACCAACAACAGTCAAAGATCGCCTCCTTCATAAGCATTTAAAGTGCATGTCAATGATTGGAGACTCCAACTGAGTTACTGTCGTGGGTAAAAGTCTAAAAATAAAGTCTGAGAGGTTCAGAGGTCACATGACGGAGAGAAGCATTCTGGGATTGCTGAGTTCTCTTTAAACGACCCAGTGAGACCTGGTGTGTTAGCCTGTTAGCATAACCTTAACTTGTGTGTGTTGTGTCTTACACGTGGTGTTTCCCTGCATCTGGATCACACACTTGGCATTGCGTCCCGTCTCTCGGGTGTTGAACGGGCGGACTCGCACCGCCACCTTCACCGACGCACCCGCCATCGCTCAGCTCCGCCCACACAACCTGAGGGGCAGCCAATCAGAGAGCAGTCAGTCACACATAAAAATAAAAACATCAACATAGATTCAACACTGAAAAGACGCTGATCATCACCATCACCATCACCATAAACATCAGGAAAATTTAAGTACATTTGGGCATTTGTCGGGGTACCTGTCAGGGTACCTGTTTTGGGTACCTGTTTTGGGTACCTGTTGGTACCTGTTTTGGGTATTTGTTGGTACTTGTTTTGGGTACGTGTTGGTACTTGTTTTGGGTATTTGTTGGTACTTGTTTTGGGTACGTGTTGGTACTTGTTTTGGGTATTTGTTGGTACTTGTTTTGGGTACGTGTTGGTACTTGTTTTGGGTATTTGTTGGTACCTGTTTTGGGTATTTGTTGGTACTTGTTTTGGGTACGTGTTGGTACTTGTTTTGGGTATTTGTTGGTACTTGTTTTGGGTACGTGTTGGTACTTGTTTTGGGTATTTGTTGGTACTTGTTTTGGGTACGTGTTGGTACTTGTTTTGGGTACGTGTTGGTACTTGTTTTGGGTACGTGTTGGTACTTGTTTTGGGTATTTGTTGGGTACTTGTTATGGTATGAATGATCTAAATTAATAAAATAAATGTTTTATTTTGTTCAGATTTATTTCATTTTAATCACTTTTTGTTTTAACATTTAAACGCAGACTTTCTTCTTTTCTTTCTCTTTAAAATGAATTTTCTTTTTCTTCTCCATCTTTGTTTTATGGTCAAACCACTTTTCTCCTTTTTCATTTTATGAGCTTGGTTTCTGTCGTTCCCGCTCTTTTTCACTCCTCCTCCTCTTTTTTCCACTCCTGGATTTTCCTCTCCACTTTTCTGCTCCCTTTCATTTCCTTTACTCTCCTCGGTGTTTCCTTCTTTCCTACATTTCCTCCTCGTCTGTTTTCTTCTCCTTTTAAACTCTCCTTTCCTTTCCTATCTCTCTTTTTCCTGTTTATTCCGCTCTTCCTCCCTTCTGTCTTTTCTTCTTCTTCCTCTTCTTGTTGTCTTATTCATTTTGCTTTTTCCTCCTTCCTTCACTTCTTTTACTCTTTTCCTTCATTTGTTCCTCCTCGTCCATCTCTCTACCAGTTCGAGCGCTGCTCGTCATTCTCTTTTCCTTTCATTACCTCCTCCTCCCTTCATTCTTTCCTCTCTTTCTTTCATGTTTCCACTTATTTCCTCTCTCTCTCTCTCTCTCTCCACATTCCTGTCCTCTGTTATGTGTTTCCTCCTCGTCGTCATGGAGACCACAGCTGCCTTGTTTTCAGCCCTGTCTTTCTTCTTCTTTCGGCTTCATCATCTTTCGTTTCTCTCTCTCTCCCTATCATTGTCAGTGAATGTCGTACGCCCCCGCCTCGGGCCTTTGAACACACTGATCTGCTGGGAAAACACCTTTACTGTGTGTGTGTGTGTGTGTGTGTGAGAGATAAGCCTGTCATTTATCAGACGTTCTCTGTCCAATCAGAGCGGACTGATTAAAGTCTGACGGACGTGATTGGTCATGATGATGAAACAGGAACGCTCACATAGGGAGGGGCTTGTTGTGGATGCTGATTGGTGTTTACAGCAGCCAATAGCGAGTTTGCGTTACACCCCCACTGCTGTGCATTGCAGCTAGCACTATGAGCTAGCATCAGCATCTACCTTCCAGTGAACACGGCCGGACCAGAACAGAACCTCTGGACCAGCGGTGTCCAGTGAATACAGCAGCCTACCGAGGTGGTTTTCTTGCCTGGTTAAAGTCACCCGGTCCGGTCCGGCTGCTGAGCCCGGTTCTGTTCAGTTAGCAGCAGTTAATTAGCGGTTAGCTGCTACATTTGTTTATCAAATGTTTCCTCACCGTATAAAAAGAAAAGTCAATGTCAGGCTCAATGACACACACACTTTTACGTGTATATATATGTGTGTGTGTGTGTGTGTGTGTGTGTGGTCTCACATTTGTTTGTTGGGCCTGAACCGGCAGCAGCAGAGACGACACACGCCCAGGAAGCAGAAATAAACAAGAAGAGCATCCACGCGTTTGTGACCTCATCGTGCAGGTCAGGTGATACAAACACTGACACACCGGGCTAGCAAACCGAGCTAACGTAAGCTAACAGCAGCTACAGTCGAACAGCAGTGTGGTTAGTTTGTGACGATTCAAACAGCCTCTGAACTAAATGGGTTAAAGTTCACACACACACACACACACACACACACACACACACACACACACACACACACACACACCCTTGATTAAACAGCAGAAAAGTCTGTGTGTGTGTGTGTGTGTGTGCTCTGTCAACACAGCTTAAAGTCAGGCAGGAAGACAGCAAACAGACAAGATGGTGGACATAGATACTGGATTGTACTCTCATTTTATTGTGCGCGCGTGTGTGTGTGTGTGTGTGTGTGTGTGTGTGTGTGTGTGTGTGTGTGTAGGTGAACACACAGCCTGCATACCACAGACCACGGGCAGGAACGCTGACATCACAGTACAGGCATCCCACACACACACACACACACACACACACACACACACTCAGTGGCTCAGTGTGTCTGGTTGAACAGGCCCGGCTGGCTGTGGAGCTGCTGTTAGTCAAACTAACCAGCTGTTTATATAATATGTGAACACACACACACACACACACACACACACACACACACACACACACACACACACACATTCAGTCATCGTTGTGGTTTTTAACCCAGCTGTATCGTCTGTCGACCTCACAGAGAGACAAACACTCGTCATGTGACGAACACCGTGGAGCCTGATGACACGTGACGATGTCAGAGGTCAACTCTAATTAAACAACCAATCAAACGCGTTCTCTCTGCTGACGCTGTCTGATCCCGTCTATGAGTGAGCGCAACTTCAGAACTTTATTCAAACTGGAGCAGGTTTCACACACACACACACACACACACACACACGAAATCTAAATTCTGGGAATTTTCAAAGTTGGAAACTTTCCATGGGAATTAACAGGAATTAATGGGAATAATTTTTAATTAATTTTTAGGTTTAGAATCTTTATTAATCACGTTGAACGTGGAGTTACTTCTCTGTATTTAACCCATCCAGGCTGGCACCTGTACACACACACACACACACACACACACACACACACACACACACACACACACACACACACTCACTGGAGCGGAGGGCATCGGCTCACAGCGCCCGGAGCAGATGTTGGGGGGGTGCGGTGCCTTGCTCAAGGGCACCTCGGCCGTGGCAATCTTTTTCGAGCAGCGAGGGCGGGGATCGAACCGCCAACCTTATTGGGCGACACACCCAATCTACAAAACTGAAGGTCGGCCTTTAGCAGGGAACTTAAATATAGTTGTGGAAATATATTTTAGCATCATCTTGACTAAATCAACCAGATTTCATGCAGGTACTCTTGAATATCTGCTCTTCCTCAGTCACTCAGGCTACTGAGGCCACGCCCCCTACCTGCACAGGTGATTTCGTACCTGGACCACACACAGCCCAGAGCACACACAGACTGTTGAAGACACACATGTGAGCTGGTGGACTGCATGATATTGTTCAATGAAATAATTCAAACTTGACAAAGTTCAACGTGCACATGTTTTAGATTTATGTTTGGCTGTGATACAATTTGTTTAAAGATGAACTCCCATGGAGTTTCTGACTTGAAATATTTCCAAAATTCCCATGGAAAGTTTCCAGTAAATTTCCAGAAACTTGTTGCCCATTTGCAACCCAAGCCAGAAGCCAAACCCGGCAAGAAAACCACCCCAACCACCGACTTCCTCGACGTTTGTAAGAAACTGAAGTTATCTGTGAATATTGATCACTCGTCTGATGATCAGGGACAGGATGTAAACACGGCTTATTGATCACTGATCACACACGGCTGATGTGATCACTGGAGACAGACGGATCGTTCCCATGTGGAGGCCTCTATGGAGGAATGTGATAATGAACGGTCTTCATACCACACACACACACACACACACACACACACACACACAGCTAAAGATAGCCATCAGCTCGACGCGACGCCCAGTTTGTAAAGAACATTTCACACTCCGACATGAACGCCGCCTCTGCGTCCTGTTCACATGACAATGACCATGTGCTGCCTTCATGTGCCGTGGGAAATATTCAACGCCTCAAAACACAACGACAGTCTCACTCAGGAATCAGTGCGGATGTCAACACGCAGGTTACAAACGGCAGATTGTTTTGAATTAAACATGGAAAGTTTCCATTTTACATTGGTCAAGATAAAACCAGACGTTTCTGTGACCTCCTACAAAATAAAACAGGATGCAGTCAGAGCTTCTCGTCACATTTCAGACGTCTCCAAAAAAGACAAAACACTCGAGAGATTTATGTTTCTTCTGACGACCCCTCAGATTTACTCGTGACCTCCTGGATGAAACTAAGTGTAAGTAAAAGAATCAGAGACCAGTCACAACCGAGTCTGCGGGGACGTCACGGAGACTACGTCCAGGTTTTAGACAGTCTGTGGGGACGTCACGGAGACTACGTCCAGGTTTTAGACAGTCTGTGGGACGTCACTGAGACTACGTCCAGGTTTTAGACAGTCTGTGGGACGTCACGGAGACTACGTCCAGGTTTTAGACAGTCTGTGGGGCGTCCACGGAGACTACGTCCAGGTTTTAGACAGTCTGTGGGACGTCACTGAGACTACGTCCAGGTTTTAGACAGTCTGTGGGACGTCACGGAGACTACGTCCAGGTTTTAGACAGTCTGCGGGGACGTCACAGACACTACGTCCAGGTTTTAGACAGTCTGTGGGACGTCACAGAGACTACGTCCAGGTTTTAGACAGTCTGCGGGGACGTCACGGACACTACGTCCAGGTTTTAGACAGTCTGCGGGGACGTCACGGAGACTACGTCCAGGTTTTAGACAGTCTGCGGGGACGTCACAGACACTACGTCCAGGTTTTAGACAGTCTGCGGGGACTTCACGGAGACTACGTCCAGGTTTTAGACAGTCTGCGGGGACGTCACAGACACTACGTCCAGGTTTTAGACAGTCTGCGGGGACGTCACGGAGACTACGTCCAGGTTTTAGACAGTCTGTAGGACGTCACGGAGACTACGTCCAGGTTTTAGACAGTCTGTAGGACGTCACAGAGACTACGTCCAGGTTTTAGACAGTCTGTGGGGACGTCACGGAGACTACGTGTTATCAGTTTTGTGGTGTTGCCCAATAACAGATCAGAATCCAAACAACATGCAGCTAAAAATACAGAACACACACTCACACACACACACACACACACACACACACACACACACACAGATAGCTGAGATGCCTGTTGGAAACTATTTTAGCCACACAGGCTAACTTTAGCACAAGAGCGAGACGTGGACAGTGAGCAGAGGTGAGTCTCTCTTCATCTCTGTCCACTCAATCTGTCAAGCGCTACACGGACAAAAGTTTGTGGACACCCCGGATTCACTCGTCTGTTTCACATGGTGACATTTCAGCCCGCCGGCTTCACGTCAACACTCCGTGTTCAACCTCTCTGTTTCAACAACACAAAGTAAACAAGGATTAACACGCCCTGAAGAAGGTATGACCACGTGTCCACACACTTTTGGCCACGTAATGTAACGTTGCTGCGGTGAGCTGTAAACCTGAAGACATAAAGCTGCACGATGAAACCTTCATGTCAAACATCTGAGCTGTGACACCAGAGGCTAACAGCTGACTGCTAACGTGACTGTCAACAAAGCCTGTCTCTTCAGGTAAAGGTGATCACAGGCAGCAGGTGTCGGCACTGAGTGATGCTGACTGAATCCTAAAAATGAAATCACACATTTTTGACTCAATTTGTTTTTATTGATTTTAATGTAAAAATTAATCATTTTATTATATACTTTAATTTTTATGTTTTAATTCTGACGTAATTAGACTTTTTAAATCACTTAATAAATATTTTCTTGGTGGAAACATGTTTACAAATAAAGTGTCTTTAAGTGTGTTAAACTAAACTACATCCTAATTATTATTATTATTATTATATTTGGTGTTTGTTTCCTCATCACATTTTAATGTAATCTTAATTAATTTAATGAGTCATTAAGTCATGATTTAATTAAAAACGGCCTTCACCTGTTAAACTGAATCATGATCAACATGTTTTTATGTGTTCGTTTGATCTTAATGCGGATTTTATCTGTCTGTTACTGAATATGTAAATTTGTCTTAATGACGGTCACTCATTAATTATTATTAAAGTTACAGAACACTATTTTCTGTGTTGACCCACGTCATAATTCATATTTCGTCTTATTACGTTTCATATTTTTAATCCATCAGTAAATTAAGTTCAGTCGTTTATTCATAATTAAAGTAATAACATGAAGATTGTTGTTGTTACATAAATAAAATCTAACGTGGAAACTCTGATAAATGACGTCATCAAACAACAATAACTCACCGGCGGTGACTCACCTCTACCGGACAGACTAAACGGTGAGTCTCGTGGTAGACACGCGCTGTCGGTTCACACGGTCCCCATTTGTCCGTTAAACCAACAGAAGTAAACTAACGGCGGGCAGAGTTCAGACGGCCCCGGTCCTGGTCCGGGCCTGTCGGTACCGGGACAGACAGAGTCAGAAAGTTGGGAGGGGGCGCTGCTGTGCCTCACACACTCACACACACACACACACACACACACTCACACACACGTTAAAGAAAAGTTTTAACACTCACTATCGGCGGCTCCTCCGGTGTTAACGGCGGCGGCTGACTCCGAGCTCTCTCCCCCGGGGCGGACGCCGTCACCGTCCGGTGACCGTGTCCGCCGTTAAAGCGTTTAAAGCCGAAACAAAGTGAAGCAAAGTTGCGGCCCGCTGCTCGCTGACTGCTGGGCGGCGAATCACGGCAGGTCCGGCGGCTAGCTCCCTCGCTCAAACTCGGTAATCCGGTACTTTTGTCCGGTGGATGTAGCTTTTCCCGCGCCTGGGCGGAGGGAGTTCAACGGTAAACCGAGTGTGAGCGGAAGGTTTTAACGGAAAGTGTATTTTTTTAAAGAAAAAGGAAAGAGGAGAGACAGAAGGGGAGAGGAGAGGAGAGGAGAGGCTGGCCGGTGGCCTGGCCGCGCGGCGGGTGTGTGCGTGTGAGTGCGGGCGCGTCCCCGTGACGGAGCGGCGCACAGAGCCAGCCGTCAGCCCGGGGCTCGGGTCGCCCCGCCCCGCCTAGCTCCGCACTCTGCCCCGCTCCCTCTTCCTCTTCCTCCGGCGGGGTCACCGCCTCACAGAGGTCTCACTCCGACTCATATCTACTGACACCAACGTTTACAAGTACTCAGTACTGAAGTAAAGTACTGAAATACTTCATTTCACACAAAGTACTGCGTTCAAACTGTTAAAGGGACGTTCAGGTATTTTTATCAGCAGACAGGAGGGCCAGTATAAAGCTAAGCTAACATGCTAATGTAGACAAATTTAGCCATGACTAGGGTTGCAAAATTCTGGGAATTTTCCATGTTGGGAACTTCCCATGGGAATTTATGGGAATAAATGAGAATTTATGGGAATAAATGAGAATTTATGGGAATAAACAGGAATTTACCAAATTGAAGGTTGGTTGAAGGTCACGCAGGAACACTTGAATATCTGCTATTGCTCGATCACATGCAGTAATCTGACTTTTCTGACAGGAAGCTGAAGCGTTTAAATCGACGTAAACTCCACTGACAAAAACATCATTTTATGTTTATGGTATGGTCACCATGGTAACAACAACATGCTAGCAAAACAAAGATTATATCAATGAGGAAACTTTAATACAGATGGACAAATTATTTATTCATAGCCGCACATTATTCGGCTACTCAGTAATACATGTTGCTAACTACCATTATTAGAGGAGAAAAGTTTGAGTTATTGTTTGATGTCGGTGATTTAGTTGCTGTCGATCGAGGCTAAACTTTGTTTTTGTGAATGAAGTCTGCTCTATTTGTTTTTTAAGCTTTCAGCACAACGTCTGTCTGAACGTCCACAAGTTCACTGCTAACAGGAGATGCTAATATTCAGCTAACAGCTAATGATGGAGTGGATCATCTTGTTAACATAGAGGATCTTTGTCGCCCTGTCCCCTCCAGGTGACGTTGCATTGGAAGAGGAGCCACGCGCACACAGGCTGGTTTACCTACACTGTAAAAACAACAACAAAAAATCAGCTGTTGTCACTGTAAAAAAACCTGTCAGCTGTGATTGTTTTGTTTAATTAACAGTCTCTAATATGAAATATTAAATTCCTTTAAAATAAAACAGAAATAAAGAAAAAAATTCTGTTTTTTCACGGTAAAAAACGGTCAGCTGTGGTTGCCAGAATTTTACCGTAATAAACACGGTATACTTTTTTTAAACATTACATCGAAAGTATATTTGTACTGTTGATTTCACTTTTATGGTTGGTGTTTTCACATTTTCAAATATCTGTAGATTTTACAGTGAAAAGCTGTCAAACCGAGACAGCAAAAGACCGTAATAATAACAATGTCATTATTAAAATAAAATACTTCATTCTGAATATATGACCTTAAAATACACTTTGAATGAAGGTTTTTAAGTGTTTTGTTCCATATTTTAAAATCTTTTACTGTCATGGATTCACAGCGTTTAACTGTAAAATCTACAGACAGCTTTTTAGTTTACAACCAGATCTGTCTGTCTGCCTGTCTCTGTCTGTCTGCTTGTCTCTCTCTCTGTCTGTGTGTGTGTCTGTCTGCCTGTCATTCAGTCTGTGTGTGTGTGTCTGTCTGTCTGTCTTTCAGTCTGTCTGTCTGTCTCTCAGTCTGTGTGTGTGTCTGTCTGCCTGTCTCTCAGTCTGTGTGTGTCTGTCTGCCTGTCTCTCAGTCTGTGTGTGTGTCTGTCTGTCTGCCTGTGTCTGTCTGTCTGCCTGTCTCTCAGTCTGTCTGTCTGCTTGTCTCTCTCTCTGTCTGTGTGTGTGTCTGTCTGCCTGTCTCTCTCTCTGTCTGTGTGTGTGTGTCTGTCTGCCTGTCTCTCTCTCTGTCTGCCTGCCTGTTCAGTTTCTGTCTGTTAGTTCAGTGAACATCAAACATCACGAGTTTCCCTGTCTGTGAAACAAGAGGGGGTGTGGTCAGGAAACACCTGGAAGTCAGGAACACACACACACACACACAGTATGTCTCAGTGTGTGTGTGTGTGTGACCTTTGACCTCGTTGTGATCAGCCCTCAGTGGTTCTGACCCCGAGGTGTTTACGTAGCAGCCGTGACAAGAGCTGTTTGAATCCTCTGGGTAAGGAAAGGAGCTTCAGTGCTGCCCTTTTTGTCTCCTTCTGAGGATACATCGGACCATCCTCCACCAGAGGAAAGGAGGTGAGGACAGAGTGCAGTGGAAGCTGTCAGACTGTGATCCTGACCAATCAGAGTCGACTTTAACACACCAGCTGAACATTTACAACATTTATTTATTTCATTTATTCATTTCAAACACTGTGTGTGTGTGTGTGTGTGTGTGTGTGTGTGTGTGTGTGTGTGTGAGCAGAGCTGCTGCCACCTCTGCTGGACACTACTGCACATTACAACAACTACTGGGAGGTGTGTACAAATACACAGTTCAGCGTCATACCAGCAGAGTGTACTTCAAAAGTTCCAGTACTCATGATGGAAATTTAATGTTTCAAACATCCAGCAGCAGCTGTTCTACCCAGAACTCCGACGGGAACATTTGGGAGGTTCGGCAAGTCCGGTCCACTGCGGAGGTTCGGCAGGTCCGGTCCACTGCGGAGGTTCGGCAGGTCCGGTCCACTGCGGAGGTTTGGCAGGTCCGGTCCAGTGCGGAGGTTTGGCAGGTCCGGTCCAGTGCGGAGGTTCGGCAGGTCCGCTCTCTACAGAAACAGAACCACACAGAGAGATCAGTTCTATCAGTGAGCTGCTCTGAACCAGAACCTTTCTTACAGTTCTTCAGACCCTTCTCCAGAGTCGGGGAACAGCTGTAGACGATGTGGGTCAACAGCTCGCGGTCAGAACTTTCTGATGTTTCACACTCACACACATTTTGGTGCTACAGCTGACAACAAACTGAAGTTCTGTGTGTGCCGACGTCACAGGACCGTTCTGAGGTTCTGTTCGGGTCATTTCTTTTAGAGCTGCAGTCGACACGTGACGTCATGACATCGTCATATACTGGATGAAAACACCTGATCTAAACTCTGATCACTGTTCTGTTCAGAACCCGCCCTGCTGGGTCGCGTACACGGTGCTATGAACGATCCATTGGCTGTAGAGTGTAAACATCACAAATGAGCAGCATGTTCTGGTTCTGGTTCTGACCATTTATCTGTGCTGATCGAGACAATAATCACAAACAAAATCAGAATCTCACCTGAGCTGATGGTCCAATGAGCTGTCAGTCCTGCTGGAGGAAAGCGGTCCTCTTCTCCAGCAGCCAATGGGATGCGATCCTGCTGGCGTAGATCACGTAAGACCAGGACAGGACCACGACGGACAGCAGGACCTGAGAGACGGACAGCAGAGTGACTACAGACATCCGAGAACCTGAGACAGGGTCAGGAGTCTGAACCGGACCGGACCGGACCGGACCGTCAGTGCTGCAGCTGTTATTGGATCTCCAGGTTCTGAGAGCAGATAAGTTCCTCAGAATAAAATATATCTAATAAAAACGTTTCAGCTATTTCAATGTTGCCCGACACCTTCAGCTTTCTAGCATCACACGGCGTGCGGCCAATCAGATCCAGATACAGGAAGTTCATTAATTATTCATCAAATTTAAACACACGAAAAAATACCAAATGTTTGTTTCTGACAACTGTAGCTGCTGTTAGCTCAGTCTGTTAACCGCTGTTAGCTCAGTCTGTTAGCTGCTGTTAGCTCCGTCTGTTAGCTGCTGTTAGCTCCGTCTGTTAGCTGCTGTTAGCTCAGTCTGTTAGCTCAATTTGCTAGCTGCTGTTAGCTCCGTCTGTTAGCTGCTGTTAGCTCAGTTTATTAGTAGCTGTTAGCTCAATTTGCTAGCTGCTGTTAGCTCAGTCTGTTAACCGCTGTTAGCTCAGTTTGTTAGCGCCAAATATAGGCTAACCAGCCTCTCAGTTGGTTGCTAGGTAACCATTAGCGCCTAGCTAACAGTCATATCCGGTGTCAGTGAGCGCCGTCTGACCGCACAGCAGGGTTGAATGTACCGCAGAGTGAATCCTGTCCACAGCCCGTCTGCTAAAGGTCACCATCTCCTTGTTTATCCCGCTCAAACAGCGACAGTCCCGGCTGGTTGTGCTGACGGCGTCTCGCTCTGTCTCTCTGTCTCTCCGTCTCTTCCCGCGCTTCTTCACCGGCGGCTCGGCGGTTAAAGGCGGGAACATTGCCACCTGCTGCCTCGGAGTGCGCTGGTTTAATTCGACACGTTAACAGCCAAATGAGCTCATTACCCGTTAATGAACCTCTTAAACTGGACTGTAATGTGTCTCCTGTCCCGGTCACCGTTTTCATTTCACTCTGGCAGAGTTCTCGTGGACCGGACCGGTCCGGACCGACATCACGGAGATGAAGTCTCACTCCGCTGAGATTTCAGGAAACTGAATCTAAGAACACGTGACGTCCCCGCAGACTGTCTAAAACCTGGACGTATCTCAGAGATCATCCAGTTTCAGTGTTTGGAGTGAGTCTTCTGTCTTTTTGACGATCTTTGAACAAAGCTGTTCGGTTTCCCGTCATGCCCCGCGGTCCTCTCTCCTTCCAGCTGTGTGTATGTAGTCTCTCGACACATATGTCTCTTTTTTAACGGGTCTTTCGCTCTGAATTGATCACAGCAGCGGGGCCCGGTAGACTGAACACCCCGCTGACGGCGGATGCCGACCACGGTGCGGAGCTCTGCCCGGAGGAGGAGAAAAAACCCGGATGAGAAGCTCCCGGAGCGACCTGGGGAGTCTTCTGCTCAGGTACGGGGAAGCTAACCGTGCTAGCATGCTAACAGTCTACATCATGACAGAAAGCTTTGATGTTCGTCACCGATCCGCGTTTTTCTGACGTCCCCGCATCGTGACGGGAACGTGCAGGAGGTGTCCGCTGTTTGAAGCTGTCGGTTAAATGTTTGATGAAGCCGGACACACGAGAGACTGTTAGCTACAAGCTAGTCTGTTAGCAGCAAGCAGTGTCAGTGCTGTACTGTCCTCCTCGACTTCCGGTTTAGTTTTCTCTGTTTGACCGAGGAAAAGAGTCTCAGAGACTACGTCCAGGTTTTAGACAGTCTGCGGGGACGTCAGAGACTACGTCCAGGTTTTAGACAGTCTGCGAGGACGTCTCAGAGACTACGTCCAGGTTTTAGACAGTCTGCGAGGACGTCTCAGAGACTACGTCCAGGTTTTAGACAGTCTGCGGGGACGTCACGGAGACTACGTCCAGGTTTTAGACGGTCTGCGGGGACGTCTCAGAGACTACGTCCAGGTTTTAGACGGTCTGCGGGGACGTCACGGAGACTATGTCCAGGTTTTAGACGGTCTGCGGGGACGTAACGGAGACTACGTCCAGGTTTTAGACGGTCTGCGGGGACGTCACGGAGACTACGTCCAGGTTTTAGACGGCCTGAGGGGACGTCACGGAGACTACGTCCAGGTTTTAGACGGTCTGCGGGGACGTCCACGGAGACTACGCCCAGGTTTTAGACGGTCTGCGAGGGCGTCCACGGAGACTACGTCCAGGTTTTAGACGGTCTGCGGGGCGTCACGGAGACTACGTCCAGGTTTTAGACGGTCTGCGGGGCGTCACGGAGACTACGTCCAGGTTTTAGCGGTCTGAGGGCGCCACGGAGACTACGTCCAGGTTTTAGACGGTCTGCGGGGACGTCACAGAGACTACGCCCAGGTTTTAGACAGTCTGCGGGGACATCACGGAGACTACGCCCAGGTTTTAGACAGTCTGCAGGGACGTCACGGAGACTACGTCCAGGTTTTAGACAGTCTGCGGGGACGTCACGGAGACTACGTCCAGGTTTTAGGCAGTCTGTGACTTCCTGTCCTCGGTGACACACATTGACCTCCCCTGTTTTTCTCCACGTTCAGGTGATGGCGCCCACACGGATGAAGCTGCGTGTGCGACGGCGTGATAATGCGACAGGTGCCGCAGGAGGAGGCAGTCAGCCAGTAGAAGAAGAGGAGAGAAGCCGAGAGGGCGGTGGCGGCGGTGGTGGTGGCGGTGGCGGTCGCAGCAGCAGCAGAAGGAAAAGCTCCAACAACACAGTGACAGCAGCTGCTGCCACCTCCTCCTCGTCTCCTCCTCCCTCCTCATCTCCTCCTCCCTCCTCCTCCTCTACCGCTGCACGGGCCGTGATGGCGGCAGAGGAGGCGTCACCTGACTCCAAGTGCCCGATCTGCCTCGACCGCTTCAACAACCTGGCGTACCTGGACCGCTGCCTGCACCGCTTCTGCTTCCCGTGCATCCAGGAGTGGTCGCACAACAAGGCCGAGTGTCCTCTCTGCAAGCAGCCCTTCGCCTCCATCCTGCACTCGGTCCGCGCCGAGGACGACTTCAAGGAGTACACGCTGCGGCCGGCGCCTGCCAACAGCAACGTGGCCGCCACGGTCGCGATGGTGGCAGCAATGGCTTCGGCGGCAAGGAGCGACCACCAGATGAGGCTGATGCTAAGGAGGCACAGAGGGGTGGACGGAGTAGAGACCAGCACGAGGAGGCAGAGGAGGGAGAGGGGAGGCAGAGGAAGGGAAGGTGGCAGAGCAGGGGAGAGGACGGGGGTGTGGGAGTGGTACCTCGACTCTCCTCCTCTGGCGCTCCCTCCTCTTCCTCACCAGCCCGCTGTCGCAGAGGACAGCGAGGACGGGGAAGACCTGGAGGAGCAGAGGGTGAGGGGAGGGGCTGATCTGGTGGAGCGTGGGGTCATATTTGAAGGACTGACGGGACTCGGGGCGGGGCACCTATGGTGCCCAACGACCGGGCATCGCGGCGGCTGATGACTCGTTTGGCAGCGAGGCAGCGTCTGCAGCGAGAAGGTGGAACTGTGCGGCGGCTGAGGGAGAGAGAGACTGTGGCCTTCCGCCGCGCCCTGTACCGCAGCGGCACACGGGTCCGCGGCGTTGCCGGGGTCGGTAACCAGGGGCAACAGCAGCAGCAGCGTGACATCACAGCAGAGAGCTTCCGCCGTAACCCCGTCCACCTGAACAGACTCCGCCCCTGGCTGCGGCGAGAGCTCACAGTGCTGTACGGCGCTCACGGCTCACTTGTCGACATTGTCCAACGCATCATCATGGCACGGCTAGCTCGCCACGGCCTGGAGGACACGCCCACCATAGAGGACGAGCTGCGACCATTCCTATTGGCCCGCACCGACCACTTCCTGCACGAGCTGGTCAGTTTTGCCCGCTCACCACTCAGCCTGGAAAACTACGACCTGCAGGCGGTGTACGAGCCGCCGGCCGCCGCCCTGGAGCTAGATGGCACGAGCAGCTCCACTGACAGCAGCTCCGTCATCGCCATCTCAGAGGGTGAGGAAGAGGAGCAGCAGGCGGAAGGAAGATCAGAGGAGAGGCCGCTGGCGAGGGCAGGCGGCGCTTACAATGACCTCATCCAAACCGGGAGCAGCCTGAGCCTGTCGGCGTGGGACGACGAGACGCCAGGACCCTCATACTCCAGCGCAGAGCCTTCGTGTGCACTCGCCCCGCTGTCGTTCAGCCCCGCCCCACAGGAGGTGGCCAATGAGGAGGGAGGAGAGAAGCAGGAGGATGAGGAGGGGGAGGAGGAGTGTCTGATCGTCGGGTACAAGAAGCCGATAGCGGAGCGGACTCCTGAGCTGGTGCAGCTCTCCTCTGACACCGAGGAGGAGGAGAAGAAGGAGGAAGAGGAGGAGAACACTGCGAAGCTTCCCCCCATCCCGACCACCACTCCTCCTCTCTCTTACTTACCCATAATTCCTCCCTCCACGTCAGCCGCGTACAGAGACGAACAGGATGACGAGCCGAAGGAGAAAGATGGCGAGGCGGGCAGACGCCGCTCGCGTGTGCGTTCCTGGTCAGGCAGCTCGGGGAAAAGCAGGAAGTCCGTATGCACCCTCAGTCCGTCAACGCCGGGAGACGCCGAGCAGCAGCAACGTGAGAGCGAGTGCTGGAGAGACAGGAAGCAGTCTGCCAGCGAGGCGGGGAGAGAGAAGAGAAGGAGGAAGAGGAGCAGGAGAGGATGGGAGAGGAGCGGCGACAGGCTGAGGAAGAGCGGCACACTGTACAACCCAAACCGCTCGATTTACCCCGCCATGATGCGTCACCGCTCCCACTCCCCCTCGCCGTTTCACTCCAGTGTCGAGTCAGCCGGCTCGCCACTGCCGCCGAGCCCGGGTGACTCCAGCTGGGAGTACCACTGCTCCCAGGTCTCCCCTCTTACCTCCTCCGTCTCCTCACCCTCCTCATCCTCGCCGCTCTGCTCCTCCCCACAGCCATCATCGCAGACGCCACCGATGCCCTCGCTTTCTCCCCGGGAGCGCAGCAACGCTCACCACGGAGAGAAACCTGGTGGGAAGAGGAAGTACAAGAGCCGCCACCTGGACAGCAACGACAAGGACCCCACCTGGAGGCCGAGCAGCAGCCATCGGCGGGAGAAGAGGAGGGAACGCCGTGAGAAGGAGAAGAGGAGGACGGGGAGGGACGACGGGAGGAACGACGGGAGGAGACGGGAGAGGCAGAGGAGGGACACTCGCCAGGATAGTGGCGGAGACAGGTGAGGTCACTTCCTGTTTTATTTGTTTTCATCTGTTTTTATGTTCTTAAATCAATCAAACGCTGTTTCTCCTCCAGCAGCAGGAGGTCCAGAGAGGACCGCAGTCCTAGTGTGGAGATCATCTACGAGGGCACCATCGCCTCCAACGCGACGCAGCCTCCTGCCCGCAAGCGCCGCAGGAAACGACACCGCAATACGCAACACAGCAGGTAGAGTGCGTCGAATGAAACACTTTGTTTCTTTATGACGTTAACACTCAACAGCTCTTGAAATTTGTCATGTTGACGCCCTTCGCCTGTCTCTTTCAGCTCACCTGTCATCATCACCCTTGACAGCGACAGCAGCCACAATGACAAAAACAACAGCAGCGGCAGCAGCACACCGCTCAGCAGCCAGCAGACTGTCGACTTCTCGGATCTCCCTCCTCTCGCGTTGGTGCATTCTGCCGGCGTGGGCAGAACCTTGAACGCAGAAATCGGCGAGCTTCCCATCGACATCCTGGACAGAGGATCTGACGGGTCGGAGACCGAGCCAGTAGGTCGGTCCGAGTCCGCGGGTCCCATTGCCATTGACAACAGTGACAACAGCGATCACGATGTGGACGTGGAGAACCTCGAAGAGGGCGGGTCGCTGCTGAGATTGGTTGATGATAAAGGACCAATGAGAGAAGCAGCGGTCGGTGGTTCTCAGCCAACAGGAGAGAGCGATGCTGCTCCCAAGACCAAAAGAGACTCTGAGGTCCTGACCTCGGACAGCCGCTTGCTAGCAACCATCCTGAATGACCTGAAGGGAATCGGTGCACAGAAACGAGGTCTGTCTTTGAACTTTGGGTCCAACTGCTCATCCGACACAGGAAACAAACATTTTAGGGGTCAGTGCGAGGTCAGTCGGGGTCATTCGAACCAAAGTGACATCGACTGGTCAGCTGAGACGAGACATCCTGATTTGCCTGAGCGGCGTCAGTTGAATGAAAGCAGGGACCAAAACCAGGGCTTTGTTCTGCCGACTTTTCGTACCTCCGCCGCCCCGCTACCTCCTCTTGAGTGGCAGAAGGATTACAGAGTCAGAGAGGAGGTCAAGGACGTCCCTCCGCTCCTGAAACAGGCTAGTCCGGTCAGGTCGTACACTAGAAACACGCCGCCGCCATTAAAACACAAAGATGCTGGGAGTCCACACCTGTTACCTGTCTCTCCCATTGATCTGCGCTCCCCTCACACTTTTGACACTGATGTAAATTCTCATGTTGACCTCAATTCAAACTCCAACGCCCACCCCATTGACTCCCGTTTGGGTGCCAACAATAGCCAGGCCACGAATGCTTTAGATCTGAAAGAAGAGCCGGCCTCTACAAGCCGCAAATCAGCCACTGACATGCATTCATCTTGTCATGCAGCACCCATTGACTCTGATTCAGCTAAAGAGGGAGCGTTCGGCGTCCATTCCACGAGTCACAGACCTCCTATTGATTCCCATTCTTCTTGTTCAGGGTCTGAAAATAGTTCAAGTGCTCATCGGGACTTCAATTCCTTTCATTCTTCAGAGCTACATTCCAGCTGTGATGGCTCAAAGGAAGTTTTGCCTCATCCGAGCTCTTCGCTCATTGACTTGCATCATGTGAATTCTTTATCTACCCTTGATGTCCACTCAGCCAAAAACAAGCCAGCTCACACGGACTCTACCTCCAGAGGTTGCAGGACTCTAAGCCCAAATTCCTGTCGGGTATCACCCATTGACCTCCATCCTTCCAGCAGTGTTTCTGCTGAAGACACACCGGCAGGTAGTGATGTTTTCTCAGGAGCCAACTGTAACGACACATCACCTCCTGTTTTTGTTGCATTCAATGATTCTAGGACTCAGAATCCCTCCTCATCCATTGACTCCCACTCTTCTGGTAAGATGGAGTCAGAAAGGTTTTCCCCCTCTAGAGTTTGCTCAGAGCCAACAACAGCTCCTTGCAGTAGGTTGTTACCTGCTGACATCCATCCCAGAAGTCTCAAATCTACCGTTGACCTCGACTCTTCCAGTGCAACTTCAGAAGGCAACAAACCATTGTCATTACTCAATCATGAGGACAGATTGCCTCCTATTGATTTGCATCGTCCAAGTCTTGTGCCACCTGCTAACAAACCTTCTTCTACCTTCACCATTGACGAACACTTGAACCACACAGCCTTCTCATCCTCCACCTTCCAAACGTCACATCGAAAGTGCAGTTCTTGGTCCGCATCTACTGATGAATCCCACTCAAAACTTCTCCACCCCACTGACTCAAACTCTCCCAGCTCCAACACACAGTTCCCCATTGATACCTGTTCAAAACACAATTCCCCCATTGACTCTCAGTGTGACTCACCCATTGACTCTTTGAGAGACTTTAAGCTCCCCACGGACAATCACATCACATCTTCCCCACAGTCTGCTGCTCCTGCTGCTGGTGGGAACCAGTGGGACTCAAGCTCCTCCCTTGACGCCCATCCAGAGTCTCATTCGGCCATTGACGAGCATTCAGCCAGTATCACGTGGAGTACACAAACACACTCGTCCACGTATGACACTTAAAATGGAGATTTAAATGTTTGGAGGACTCGATGGATCAAATTTGAAGAACAAACTGCTGATTTTTGTTTTTTACCTCTGTTCAGAGTTTTGATTTGAAATGTTTCAGTTCACGCTGTGTTTTTGGATGAATGGATCAAAGTTTACATCTTAAAGTTTGTTTTTCTGAGGCTGGGACCACAAACCGTTTTACTGACGTCTTATTTTTATTTATTTATATTTTTAATTGGCACATAATGAGCCTGTTTGACACGAGAACAATAAAGAAATAAAAAGATTTGTGGTCTCAGTTCCAGATTACGGACACACCAAAACAAACTTTAAGGACTTTTCCAGTGACGCTGGCTCTGATTCCTGCACATTAACCCTCCTCCTCCTCGTCCAGCACGCGTAGAATAAAAATGTAGCCGTAGTGTTCAATAAATTAAAATAAAAGTCATTAAAGTATAATTTGATAAGACAAGGAGGAAAAAGTCTTTGTCCGCGATGGAGGAATTCAGGAGGTCGCCTCACATTGGAATGTGTGAATGTGTGTGTAGAAGAATAAAGGTTTGGTCTTCATGACTCGTTCTTTTCTTCTTCTGAGACTTTTATTGAAAATCATTGGAACGTTTTTCTCTTTAGTTCACTGAACTCAGTCGAGCTGTGTGTGAAAATGTTTTTTATGTTGGCAAATTAAAATTGTTTGTTTTTTAAAGATGAATCCATTTATGAACAGCTTATTAACATAGAAAGTGTGAAGCTTGTGAAAGAGTTCATGAACTGAAGGCCGACGTTTAAGAACTGATGAAGCAGACTGATTTTTAAAATAAAATGAGTTCTTTAAGTCAAAAACTTGACGTAAAATAATCGTTTCTCCCTTTTTTAAAATGTTCTTTGGAGTACTGATCACTGATTACTGATCACTGATTACTGTCGTGTCACCTGATTTTGATAAAAGTGTGTTTAGTATTAAAAATAATTTGACCCAATGGTTCATTTAAAATTAAATATGAACTCAGGCACAAATATTAAACTCTGGGAAGAACTTGATAATATTACAACATTAATTAAAGGGCGCCGTACTAATTGGAGTTGGAGTATATATATGTCAGACTTCCCAGCTTTCACGTCAGCTAATGAGATACTTTCAAAGTAGGAACAGTACAATAATCGTTTTTCAGGTGCAGTTTGTGTTTCTCACCACTAGATGACACCATCACTCCTCCCTGGCCTCTCTTCTCTCTTCCTCCTCTTCACCTCCTTCTCCTTCGTCGTCTTCCTCTTCGTCCTCAGGAGATGAAACCCTGAGCGGGATAATGATCGTAGAGGGAGAGTCGGACAGAGACGGCGAAGCTCTCTGACACTAATTCAAACTATCAGGCTTCATTTAAACACACAGCTGACTGTGACATCACTGAGCATCACACCTGTTTCACTTCAAACCTTACACTCCATGAACTCTGTAGCTGGACTAGCAAAATAAAGAGCTATGCAGTTTTTTTACAAAGTCGTCATTCTGCGATGTAAAAAACTGACGATGTGAAAATATTCAATTGAATGTTAATTAATATTAATTTAAACATCTCTGTAAATCAGAGTGTAATCCCACTGTGGTAACTATGTTCAGCTGTACTCGAGTATTTGTTCTGATTACATTACTTATGATCAAAAACTAGCGAGTTGACAACTTTGCTAACAGCCAAACATCAACCAGGTCACCAACAGCAGACACAGCAGCAGCTAATATTACTGACTAGTCCAACAGCAGTCAGCCCAGCTCGGCGTCTGTCTTTCAGCCTTTTATTTCACCAAGCTCTCACCAACCACTAAAAGTCAGTCCCAGATTTACTCTTGTCCGGCGGCTTCTTGCTCGCTCACTCTCTCCTTTTCTCTTCTTAGCTTCCTCCGTCAACGTCCTCTTCACTCTCTTCTCCTCTGCCATTATGTCTGTAGAGGCTGTTGAGCCCGGTTACATTGCTAACACTCGCCCAGCTCAGGTTCTGGCATGACACAGGCTCGACAGGAATACCTCCTTTGACCACAGCTCAGCTAACAAATGGAGCTAACATTAGCTAACAGCAGCTAACAAACGTAGGTAACATTAGCTAACAGCAGCTAACAAACCTAGCTAACATTAGCTATCATTAGCTATTAAACTGAGCTAACAGCAGCTAACAAACTGAGCTAACATTATCTAACAGCAGCTATCAAACTGAGCTAACATTATCTAACAGCAGCTATCAAACAGAGCTAACATGAGCTAACAGCAGCTACAGCTGTCAGCAGTTTACTTCACTGTCCATCATAAACTCTGTAAATCACAGAGAGTTGAGGCGGAGCAGCCGGAGGACATCAGAGGGAAAACCAGAAAACATTTTCTCCATAAAATATGATCCAGTTTCACCAAAATCAGTGAAATAGTTGGTGGTGTGTGACTTAGTGCCGTAAAGCGTTACGTACTTCTCCCGACCCGGAGCCCAAAGTTACATAGTGTGAGAACAGACGTACGGATGAAATCATCAGAAATATTGTCGGTGAATGAAATGTCACAGATTTATGACAAACATCAATCATTCATGTCACCAGCATCGCCACCCCGCCCCCCTTCTCTCGCTCCCGCTCAGGCCACGCCCACATTCTAGAACACTGGTGGTGGGCCATTGTTAGCGCTGTTGCCAGGCAACACGGCGCACCGTCGTCAGGGACAACCAGCCTCTCTGTCTCTCTCTCTGTGATAGCAACACCATTACTGAGATGACAAGCCCACACACACACACACACACACACACACTGCTTCCATCTTGAAAAATTTCACACAAATGCAAAAACATATTGTTCATTTATGTGTGTGTGTCACACAGCATACACACACACACACACACACACAGCATACACACACACACACGCACACAGCATACACACACACACACACGCACACAGCATACACACACACACACAGCACACACACACACAGCACACACACACACAGCACACACACACACAGCATACACACACACACACAGCACACACACAGCATACACACACACACACACAGCACACACACACAGCATACACACACACACACAGCATACACACACACACACAGCAGTGTATGATGCAATCATCTGACATCCGTATCCGTCCGCGTTGCGTCGATCACGCGCTCACAGCTCATCTTTGAAATGCTTTATTACAATTCAGCACATAAGGAGGTCACAGAGACAGAACACATGAGCAGGAGGACAGACAGACACACAAAACAAACGTCCCCCTTCCTCCTCCACCCTGTCTCACACCACCTCGGGGGGGGGGGACGTTTGGTTTTAGTTCCCACGAAGAGGCAGGGGAGCGTTTTCCTCATGATACTCCAAAATAAAAGAAATCTTTCCAACACGTCTGTGAACGCGGACACTTCCCATGAATGCCACGTGTAGAGAGCGTTATCAGGACTTCGTTCATGTTTCAGACCTACACTCACATAACGCAGTCATCACTTCTCACTGGATGTGTTTGGTAAAGTGAGGCATGTGTACGGAGATGCTGACCTGCTGGTGGCGCTACATGAAAAGTGTTCATAACTTTGAGACTCTCTGGGGACGGACACAAACTTTGACTCTGCTGTTGACTCCAGATAAAACACCAACATAAGGAGTCATCCTCGAGGGATCATCAACGTCTGAACCCAAATTTCATGGAAGTCCATCCGGTGTTTGGTGCCGTTGGATTTGAATCAGATTTAATTTCCGTAATCTCGAGCTTTGATAAGTGAATCTGGTGAATCTTTTGATTTAGTGTAGATCAGATAGATGCAAACTTTGACCTGAGGGTTCATCCTCTGGGGGCAAAATAAATTTCATATTTATCACGCCTGAATTTCTGAAAAATAAATTAGATTCTTTTGACATGTTAAATATCAATTTAAGATTTGAGTCTGACAGCACCAACCTGTGCACGACATTTCTGCATCACATGAGGTTACTCATTCATCCCACAGGAGTACCATGTCTCTTGTGTTTCATCAGACTGAACGATGACTCAACATTCATCAGTCTTGTCAATATTGTCTGTTGTAGTCATGAGACGCTGATATCTGTTTATGTTTGATGACCTCGGCCATTAATAAACGACAAAGTTGTGCGCTGTCTTGTGTTTGAAAAAGTCTCACCAGACATGTTGTTGGTGTGTTATCTCAAAGTTAGACCCACAGACGTGTTGGAAATGTTTTAAGTGTGGAATGTTCTGATCTCTTTCAGTTCGGTTCCTTTTAGTCCCACGGTTCAGCTCAGAACTCGGAGCTTCCCAGAAGATCCAAAGGTTCCCACACTGCGTCTTAACTGCAGATGGATTCTCCCGGTTCCTGCTGGTCACCGTGTGGTACAATCATGCATTGATACAGGAACAGAGAAACTGGTTCTGAACTCTCTTTTGGGGTCGGGTTCAGACTACAGATAGAGATCTGACTGTTCGGGACTGGAGGTGTCAATTTAGAGCGAAACTCCACCGACAATGCGTCACGTTCACTTTGTGAAGACGGATATTACAAACCTTCCACTGCCACCTTTTTTACGCAAATACAAAAATACGACAAAGTGAGTTTTTCCAGTCTGCTTTAGTTCATATGAAACCAACTGGAAGTTTGACTGCGCCCTGAGAACTTTCCGTTGAAATCCAGACAAATAAAAAGACATTTAACGTCTCCGCCAGGCAGATTAGTGAATACAAACATCTAAAGACCAGATTGGACCACGAGAGAGTTAAGAAGCAGATCAGGTCATCGCTCCAGCATCAACACAGCCCAGTAAAAATCAATCAAGGTGCCTTCTTGAGGAGGAGGTAGACAGAAGAGACAGATAACAGTGATGTGGTAATTGTAGTCCTACTGTGGTGAAGTTGTAGTCCTTAATAACAGTCCTGGATCACTTCCTGCTGAGGTCAGTTTGTACTCCCTCTGTAGTTAAAGTCTTTCCTTTGAGGTTAACTTGTCGTCCGGTTTTGGTCAAACTGGATAGCAGTGGTCCACTTGAGGCCTGAATCTTCCTGGTTTGGCTATGATGGGGTTTGTGGTTAGCTAGGAGGAGGTGGAGGAAGGAGGAGACAGTTTTGACACATTGAAATAACAGGTGACTTATCTTGATTCAATAATAAATACGACTGACTTTGTTTAATCCAATACGATCCTTTAAAATATTGATCCTGATCATTAGACTCATCTCTAGTTATAACAGTATCTGATAAGACGTGAACGTGATAGTTACCGGTAAGGTCCAGATGTCCAACCTGACCATGGTTGTATTCAGCGCTTCTTAAACATTGTAAAACTGTTTAACAGTTGGATGTTGTGTTACAAAGCTTTGCCACAGTTTCCCATCCAGTTACTGAATCTTTATTTTGGACGAGATAAAACTAGATAACATGTTTACTGTCACCTTCTAGCATCTGGTGAAGGTGTAGATCTACCCAGGCTACATAAGCTACATGAGGCTGAGGTCCACTTCATGTTTGGGGCTTTAGTTTTTCGTCTTTTGCCAGTACAGACTCACAATTACAGTCGGGAACCACACATATAGAGCGCAAAGAATGGTAGCATCCGTTGTGTGTCCGAGTTTTAAATTTACCTGAAAACAAAGTTCAAGAACGTGCATTTGTCATCGTCACACCAGATTCTGATTGGCCGGTTCGTGTTGCCTGTGACCAAAGCTGCTTCCTCTTCCTCTGCCCTCCTAGCTGTATCAGTTGACGTGGGATGTGTAGTCTTAAATTGTCATCCACACAGTATGAAATTGTAATCCTGTTGTTGCAAAACATCTGGTTCAATTCCAGATGTTGTAGTCCTTTATTTTTATTTTTTATGTATGTATCCAAGCCTGATTTGTAGTCCGTGTGGGATGATGATGACTTCCCGTTTGGCCTCTAGCTGCAACTCTGTTGGCCGAGGAAAGGCTAGAAGAACCAACGAAACGCCTCGCCGGTTGGGACGGAGGGCGGCCGCTAAGAGCAAGAGACAAAAGAAGAAGTGAGAGAAACAAAGACCCAGGATACAGTAACACTGTGATGCATGTCGACTGGAAATGTAAAGTTATACGCAGAACATGCATCAGGCTTCCTCTGGTGAGCCTGAATCAGAATCAATATTTTACTGTGTGTCCCGTCTGTGGTGGCTCCAGCCGCCCGTGACCCTGATGAATGAATGAATGTTCTATCATTAGATCGACTTTAATGATCCCACAGCAGGAAACTCACTTGTCACAGCAGCTCGTGGACACAAAGTGAAGTCTATGTCTGTATCATGAAGTCATGCTGGTGTTAAAGAGTCTGACAGCTGTTGACTGAAGGAGCTGAGGTAGCTCCAACTTACATGGTGGGAGTAGCAGTCCGTTGCTGAAGGACCTGCTGGCACCTCTACTGGCCACTTCAGTCAGCTGAGTAATCTTATTTTTGACTCGTGTCCATGAACGTTACTCAATCTTTGAGCAAAAAACCCACTGCAATCACGAAGAGGGATGAACTTTACAAAATCCTTCACATGAAAATGGTCAGAGACGTATACCAGTCCAGACCTCTGTTGACTTCTGACAGCATTCTAGAACCAAAACATTTTTTCTGCGCCCCTGTGCACTGGTTTGGAGATAGAGGTAGATGGCCTAAGTGGCTCTTACACCTCTGGTCATGAGCAGAATGATATCACTGCTTTAAATGAGCTTCCTCAATGAGGGGTTAGAAATAGGGTGAGGAGCTCAGACATCCGGAGTAGAGCTGCTGCTTCGAAGGGGCCAGCTCAGTTGGTTCAACATCTGATCAGGATCCTCCTGGGTGCCTTCCTTTGGAGGTGTTCACATGCACGTTCAACTGGGAGGAGACCCCAAGGCAGACCCAGTACTTGTTGGAGGGACTATATAACTCATCTAGCCTGGGAACGCCTCGGGATCCTCCAGAAGGGGCTGGAATTTTAGGTTGAGGAGAAGAACGTCTGGACCGTCCTGATAAACCTGCTGCCACCGCAACCCGACCCAGGTGAGATGGATGGATGGAGTTAAACCCAAAGCGAAGGTGAGTCTCTCAGGCTTGAATAATTCTATAAAGTTTTCTAACGTTCTGTCAGAAGAGAGAAAAAAATACCCAGAGGGCTTTGCTGTTCATTGCACAAAGTAAACTTTCTGATTGGCTGAGACTGTCAGGTCGACATCAAAGAGTACAGAAGAGGGATGAGGCAAGAGTGTGAAACCACCTGCTGACAGACACACACACACACACACACACACACAGTGCTGTCACTTGCCGCTAGCCTCCACAGGTCCAATTAGCGTGTAATTGAGGAAGATTACGGCTGCTAATTTACTGTCTTTCTAACAGACACACACACACACGCTTCAATGCGTGTGCGTGTCTGCGTGTGTGTCGATGCTGAGGGAATAATTAGTGATAGTTTGTGGAGAGTCCCACAGGGTGTGTGTGTGTGTGTGTGTGTGTGTGTGTGTTAAAGAGAGAGATATATAGAGTCATCAGTGAGGTCGAATGCTGGTGTCAATGAATTATTGATCACCACTAATTCTTACTGCACACACACAGGCTGTGTGTGTGTGTGTATGTGTTGGCAGCCAGCCAGGCCTCAGCAGGGATGGCGCTCTCACTTTTCACCACCCACCATCTGCACAGCATACACACACACACACACACACACACACACAGTCGTGTTTCCAACACTTCAGAGGACTCGATGTTACTCGTGCGCGTAAATATCTGCCGTAATCTGTCTTCCTGCAGCGGTATGAACCGGAATGAACACGTGTTGATGTCTTTGGATTTGAATGAACAGATCTAAAGGACAAAAAAAACACGTCATGACGGAGATTTGTAAAATGTCTGAATTCAGACTTTGACAGCTCGTCCACAAGATGACTTTTAAAATGTTTGCATCCATTTTCTTGCACTTATTCGGGTCGGGTTGTGTCGCGGTGGCAGCAGGACGTTCCAGCTCCTCCTGGAGAATCACGAGGCGTTCCCAGGCTAGATGGACCATGTAGTCCCTCCACCAGGTTCTGGATCCACCCCGGGTCTCCTGACAACATCCAAAAGTTTCAAAGATAAACTCTGAGTTCTCCTGCTGCCTCCAGTAAACGTCTCTGGATCAGACCAGAATCCAGATCGACTCGATCCGGGTGATTTCCTCCAGAAGCTCCCCGACACTCAGCAGCTGTCTGCGGGTGAGCAGCAGCTCCGTCAGCCCTGCTCCACCCAGTCCTCCAACAAAAGCTCAAAGAGCAAGAGAACATTTTCATACAATAACATGAAATACACACATTTACGTCACCCATTGACTTTGTATGTAATCTATGACCTTCATCTGCCCTCACTCTTAACCCAAGTCTTCAACTTTTAATGATTGTCTTTACGGGGACGAGAGTTTTGTCCCCACGAGGATGGCACACACATTTACACACTCAACAGGGTGAACGATGACTTCCAGCTCAGAGCCACACACACACATTCACATCCAACAGTGTGTACTTTCTGTGTGTGTGTGTGCACCCTCACCTCCAGCGCCCCCCCTCCTCCCCCCGGTTTCTTCTTCAGCTCTTCGCACTTCCTGAACTTGCAGATCTGGTGACCCGTCTTCCTGTTACGGCAGGATGAGCAGACACCGCAGTTGATCAGCCGCCTGCATGGACCACAGACGCCACACCGCTTCCTCTTCCTCTTGGCCACCGCCCCAGACGATGACGACGACGACAAGGCTACGCCCCCCGCCGTCACCCCAGACGACGAGGGCGAGGAGGAGGAGGGGCAGGGAGAGGAGTTGGCGTGCTGCTGGCAGTCTGTTAGCGCCCGCTGGCCGCCTGTCATCTGGAAGGCGCTGCCAGCATCTGAGATCCCGCCCCCTGCCGACCCCATCGCCATGACAATGACCCCGGGGGGTAATCCCAGCCCCCCCAGGAAGCTGCTACTCATCACCCCTCCCCCATTGCAGCTCCCGCCCTCTGATAGGCCCATCATGTCCGGGTGGGTGTGACCCTGTTTGTTCATGACGCCACAGTCCGCCCCACTGGCATAACCAGGGAGGAAGTTCCCGTTGCTTGGTGCCATGGGATGATGATGTGCTGTTCCCTGTGTGGCAGGAAGTGAGGAGGCAGTGTGTACGTGTTTCTCAACTCCTCCCCCCTCGCTGCTCCCTTCACCTCCACCTCCACCTCCTCCTCCTCCTCCTCCCGACCCCCTGCCGCCCTGATGCATGCTGGTACCGTGGGGGTGCGAGGAGGTCATGTGCCCTGGCGTTGCCGAGGGGTGATGGTGGTGGTGATGGTGGTGATGCGTTGGGGCGGTTGCCACGGGTTTAGGGCGGCCCCAGAACATGGCCGCCGCCGGGTGGTTCATGTTCACATTCATGTTCATGTTGTCGTGGCAACCCCAGGGTGTGGTCGCCATGGCACCTAGTCTGGCCGCAGCAGGGGGGAAAATGGGGGCCGCTGCCGCCAAACGGGCCGCCAGTTTGGCGGATTGAGGGAAGTTTGTGACGTTCATGTTCATGTTGACGTTGGTCTTATAGAAGCTGGCGATGGAGGAGCGGTAACGGTCCATCTCTGTGGTGTAGTCCAACATTGGAGCCAGGCTGGTCACCTGCAACAGACATCATCATCAACTATAATCAACAGAAACATGTTGTGTTGTGTTACAGCTGGTTCCCTGGATGGGTTGACTGTTTCAAGGCAGTGTGGTCGGACTATGGACCAGCCCATTTGTTATTAGAGCTTCAAATATCAGCACCTGTTGAGTGTAAATGTTCAACAGCACCTGTGAAACCTGCTGTGCTGCTAAAGCGACCAAATCTGCTCCAAAGTCCAAAAACACTTGGAGGAACCTGGCATCTGTTGGTCAGTCAGTTCCCATGTTTCCTGTTCAACTTTACTAAATAAAAGGATAAGTTGCCTCTGTACATCATGTTGAGTTTATTTGTTTGCAAAGTGAAACACACAAAGTCAGTCACAGGAAATCTTCAAATCCTACCTGCAACTGCCACGATGACGTTCACGTTTGTCTCAACGTGAACTTCTTGAGATGTTGAACTGTTGACAGTCTTAGTGGTGTGTTCGCCTCATATTAGTAGTTCCTGGCTGTCAGTGTTTGAACTGTTTGATACTGAACCCTGAATAAAAGTTGGGCTTTTGACTATGCTGTAAAATATGTGGCTGTTGTTTAATCTATAGCAGCTTTTTCTAGATGTGGAACAATGCAAACCAAATGTCACCGGTTGAATTCAAACAGTGGAAGTTACGGATCGATGTCTTCTTACCTGGAGTACGCTGGCAAACATCTGGTTCTGTTTTTAAAGATGACTGACTAATTCAGCAGTTTAACAGTTCAACACGTACAAAGTCATAACTCACATCATGTGACCTCTTCACCAGAATAAAGGGTTTCATCTGATTTGTGGCAGACCCCGCTGGAGCCCCTTGGGGGACCACTTGAACCTCCACAACCTCCGTTTGAGCCACACCAACTTCAACAGAGCTTCAGATATTAAAACAGGTGACTCACCTGTCCCTGTCCGCCATAACCATGGTGATTGGGGTGATGGTGCGAAGAGGCGGAGCTTCTCTGGAGCATCGAGGAGAGGTCACTCTCCACGCACACGCCGCTCGTCATGCCTGACATGACCTCACGCACTCTTACTCACGCTCGCTCACGAGGAAGTCGGCGAGCAGTTAGTTCTTTGCGGTCGACACGTTTTGCTCTGTGAACGACAGCAAAGATGAGGATCATGATCACGACTTACATTATTGATTACTGATGACACATCTGCTTTTACAGTTGCATTACTTACTAAATCAAAGAAGTTCATCTCTTCTCTACAAACCCACAAATCATACGAGAAACAATGATGAAGGACACACAAGACACAAGCCGACTGCTCCTGAATGAAAGCATCTACCGATGAACTGAACCGACCCGACTGACATCACAGGCCACGCAACTTCCTGTTGAAAACAATGAATGAAACTTTCTTCCAAAAAACGAAACAGGCACTGTGGTGATCCATCCATCCATCCATCCATCCATCCATCCATCCACCTACCCATCCATCCATCTATCCATCTACCCATCCATCCATCCATCCACCTACCCATCCATCCATCCATCCATCCATCCACTCACCCACCTACCCATCCATCCATCCATTCATCCATCCATCCATCCACCTACCCATCCATCCATCTATCCATCTACCCATCCATCCATCCATCCATCCACCCACCTACCCATCCATCCATCCATCCATCCATCCATCCATCCACCCACCTACCCATCAATCTACCCATCCATCCATCTACCCATCCATCCATCCATGCATCTACCCATCCATCCATCCACACACCTACCCATCCATCCATCCATCCATTCACCCATCCATCCATCCATCCACCCACCTACCCATCCATCCATCCATCCATCCACACACCTACCCATCCATCCATCCATCCATCCATCCATCCATCCATCCATCCATCCATCCACCCACCTACCCATCAATCTACCCATCCATCCATCCATCCATCTACCCATCCATCCATCCATCCATCCATCCATGCATCTACCCATCCATCCATCCACACACCTACCCATCCATCCATCCATCCATCCATTCACCCATCCATCCATCTACCCATCCATCCATCCATCCATCCATCCATCCATCCATCCATCCATCCACCCACCTACCCATCAATCTACCCATCCATCCATCCATCCATCTACCCATCCATCCATCCATCCATCCATGCATCTACCATCCATCCATCCACACACCTACCCATCCATCCATCCATCCATCCATCCATCCATCCATTCACCCATCTATCCATCTACCCATCCATCCATCTATCCATTCACCCACCTACCCATCCATCCACCCATCCATCCATCCATCCACCTACCCATCCATCCATTCACCTATCCATCTACCCATGCATCCACCGATCAATCTATCCATCTACCCACCCATCCATCCATCCACCCATGCATCCACCCATCCATCAATCCATCCATCTACCCATCCATGCATCCACCCATCCATCCATTGCTTTCCTCTTATCCGAGGTCAAGTTGTTTAGCAGGACGTTCCAGACGTCCTCCTCCCCAGCAACGTTCTCCAGCTCCTGGAGGATCCTGAGGCGTTCCCAGGCTGGATGAGTTATATAGTCCCTCCAACAACTTCTGGGTCTCCCCCCCGGTCTCCTCCCAGTTGGACGAGCCGCTCTGCTCCAAGCTCCCTCCGGATGTCTGAGCTCCTCACCCCGTGGAGGGAGCTCTTTCTCTGGGTCACTACTTTGACCTCCTCGACGTCCAACAGGTACGAGGCGCTGACGGAGGAGGTGGAGGTCATGACCAGAGGAACCGAGGTTATCATCATTTACATTCTGCTGCTCGCCAACTCGCAAACCAATCAGTTTAGTCTGACATGCTGACTGACCTCTGACCTCTCTGACCCCCCCCCCCACACACACACACACCTGATTGTAACAGTCACTTCTGTTTGTTGATGTGTGTGCGCACAACAAAAGATGTGTGAATGAGTGTGAAGTGAAATGTGTGTGTGCGCGCAGCCAGTGTAAAAATGTGTGTCTTCTCACTCCCCCCACACACACACACACACACACACACACACACACACACACTCCCTTGAGGCGTAACTAATTACCCTGTCTGGTCAACCGGGCCGGCGCACGCTCCGACAGAAGGTCACGGTGGCCACCGGCCGCGAGGGGAAAACAGCTCTCCCACGCGACACATTAACCCCCCTCCCACCTCCATCACCTCCTCCTCCTCCTCCTCCTCCTCTCCTCCAGGCACAGAGCAAGGAAGGCGAGGAGGAGGGAGGGGGAGGAGGGAGTGAGGGAAGGGGGTCAATCAAAAAAAAAAAAAACCCGATAAGAACCGATAAATACCGTGAACTCAGCATGCAGTCCAACAGAGAGAGGAGGAGAAAAGGAGAAGATGGACGGCGTGTGGCTGCCGCTACTTACCACCAGGCCCACGAGGAGGAGGAGGAGGAGGAGGAGGAGGAGGAGGAGGAGGAGGAGAAGAGGGTGATGAGGAGTAGAGGAGGAAGGAGGAAAAGAGGAGGAGGAAGAAGAAGAAGATCGTCTGGGAATTAGCCCGCCACGGATCATGGCTGGCGGGGAAGGAGACAGAGAGAGGAGGGGTGGTGAGAGGGGGAGACAGGAGCACCGGGAGGGATTTGTCGGTCTGTCGGTACTGAGGAGGAGAGGGAGGAGGAGGAGGAGGAGGGGGATAACGGATAACGGGGGGCGGATGGATAATCACCTGGGCTTGGCACGAGCGAGTGCGAAGGAGGGGAGGAAAAGGAGGAGGAGGAGGAGGGAGGCGTTAAATTGCCAGGTCGGCGAGGAGGAAGCGTCTCTGTGGAGACCCTGCAGGGGCGGGAAAAAAAAGACGAGCTCGAGGAAAGAAAAAAAAACAGAGCACCATGGGAAGAAAGAAAGGAGGAGGAGGAGGAGGAGGGGTGATGAATAATGGCGGAGGTTATAAACGGATACGTGCGTCGTTCTCGCGCAGGAGGAGGAGGTGGCGGGGGGTACACGAGCCGTTGATGTTTAACGGAGAGGGGAGGGTGTGTGTGTGTGTGTGTGTGTGTGTCCTGGCTCGTGCCCTCCGCCGTGTCTCCTGCTGTCGGCGGCGCCCGTGGCGGCGTGCCGTGCTCGCTGTGTGAGCCGTCTGATTGGCCGTCAAGGCGAGGTGAGAAGAAAACAGGAGGCGCGAGACCCCGCAGATGATTGGCTGTCTGCCCGTGACAGAGAGAGAGCACATGACTGAACGCTCATTAACATAATTTAGTAAATGAATATTCAAAATATGAATTTTTTTGTCTTCATTCATGTTTTTTTTTGCTCTGCAGATTAAAGTTTACAGATTAACGCTCTGCCTAATCCAGAATAAATCCTTCACAGGTCAGTCTGGACGGTTTAGTGACACCTAGCTGTGAAGCTGCACATTGCAACCAAATGAATACTCTCCCTCACGCCTCACCCTCTCCATCAGTCCATGTTCAGGTCAGAGTTTGGTTTGTCTGCTCTGGGTCAGAACCCGCTCTGTCTGTCTAAAACAGTTATAGAAACCTCCCACTCAGCGTGTTCATGGCCAAACAGATGAATGTGAAAATATTTTCCCACTTTCACCACCTTGATTTTTTAAAATTTGCATCAGTCCTGATAATGAATTTTAACCCTTTACATGCCCGTTAGATCACATAATGACAATAAACATGGTGCCGATTATACAGTAATAAAAACAAACTGATGAATACGACAAAATAAAATGACAGATATAAACACTGTGTTTGTCACGTTTGTCACGTGTTTGTCAGGTTTGTCACGTGTTTGTCAGGTTTGTCACGTGTTTGTCAGGTTTGTCACGTGTTTGTCACGTTTGTCACGTGTTTGTCAGGTTTGTCACGTGTTTGTCAGGTTTGTCGTGTTTGTCACGTGTTTGTCACGTTTGTTGTGTGTTTGTCACGTGTTTCTCACGTTTGTCGTGTGTTTGTCATGTTTGTCACGTGTTTGTCACGTGTTTGTCAGGTTTGTCACGTGTTTGTCACGTTTTTGTCACGTTTGTCACGTTTGTCACGTGTTTGTCACGTTTGTCACGTGTTTGTCACGTTTGTCAGGTTTGTCACGTGTTTGTCAGGTTTGTCGTGTGTTTGTCGTGTGTTTGTCAGGTTTGTTGTGTGTTTGTCGTGTGTTTGTCAGGTTTGTCGTGTGTTTGTCGTGTGTTTGTCACGTTTGTCGTGTTTGTCAGGTTTGTCACGTGTTTGTCACGTTTGTCGTGTGTTTGTCAGGTTTGTCGTGTGTTTGTCGTGTTTGTCGTGTGTTTGTCTTGTTTGTCGTGTTTGTCAGGTTTGTCACGTGTTTGTCAGGTTTGTCGTGTTTGTCACGTGTTTGTCACGTTTGTTGTGTGTTTGTCACGTGTTTCTCACGTTTGTCGTGTGTTTGTCAGGTTTGTCGTGTGTTTGTCAGGTTTGTCACGTGTTTGTCACGTTTGTCACGTGTTTGTCACGTTTGTCGTGTTTGTCAGGTTTGTCACGTGTTTGTCAGGTTTGTTGTGTTTGTCACGTGTTTGTCACATTTGTTGTGTGTTTGTCACGTGTTTCTCACGTTTGTCGTGTGTTTGTCATGTTTGTCACGTGTTTGTCAGGTTTGTCGCGTGTTTGTCAGGTTTGTCGCGTGTTTGTCATGTTTGTCGTGTGTTTGTCAGGTTTGTCGTGTGTTTGTCGTGTGTTTGTCAGGTTTGTCGTGTGTTTGTCATGTTTGTCGTGTGTTTGTCAGGTTTGTCGTGTGTTTGTCGCGTGTTTGTCATGTTTGTCGTGTGTTTGTCAGGTTTGTCGTGTGTTTGTCGTGTGTTTGTCAGGTTTGTCACGTGTTTGTCAGGTTTGTCGTGTGTTTGTCGTGTGTTTGTCATGTTTGTCATGTGTTTGTCAGCTTTGTCGTGTGTTTGTCGTGTGTTTGTCAGGTTTGTCGTGTGTTTGTCGTGTTTGTCGTGTGTTTGTCACGTTTGTCGTGTTTGTCAGGTTTGTCACGTGTTTGTCACGTTTGTCGTGTTTGTCAGGTTTGTCACGTGTTTGTCATGTTTGTCGTGTGTTTGTCGTGTTTGTCGTGTGTTTGTCAGGTTTGTCGTGTGTTTGTCGTGTGTTTGTCAGGTTTGTCGTGTGTTTGTCAGGTTTGTCGTGTGTTTGTCGTGTTTGTCGTGTGTTTGTCACGTTTGTCGTGTTTGTCAGGTTTGTCACGTGTTTGTCAGGTTTGTCGTGTTTGTCACGTGTTTGTCACGTTTGTTGTGTGTTTGTCACGTGTTTCTCACGTTTGTCGTGTGTTTGTCAGGTTTGTCACGTGTTTGTCAGGTTTGTCACGTGTTTGTCACGTTTGTCACGTGTTTGTCACGTTTGTCGTGTTTGTCAGGTTTGTCACGTGTTTGTCACGTTTGTCGTGTTTGTCAGGTTTGTCACGTGTTTGTCACGTTTGTCACGTGTTTGTCACGTTTGTCGTGTTTGTCATGTTTGTCACGTGTTTGTCAGGTTTGTCACGTGTTTGTCAGGTTTGTCACGTGTTTGTCACGTTTGTCGTGTTTGTCGTGTTTGTCACGTGTTTGTCACATTTGTTGTGTGTTTGTCACGTGTTTGTCAGGTTTGTCGTGTTTGTCAGGTTTGTCACGTGTTTGTCAGGTTTGTCGTGTTTGTCACGTGTTTGTCACATTTGTTGTGTGTTTGTCACGTGTTTCTCACGTTTGTCGTGTGTTTGTCATGTTTGTCGTGTGTTTGTCAGGTTTGTCGTGTGTTTGTCGTGTGTTTGTCAGGTTTGTCGTGTGTTTGTCATGTTTGTCGTGTGTTTGTCAGGTTTGTCGTGTGTTTGTCATGTTTGTCACGTGTTTGTCAGGTTTGTCGTGTGTTTGTCGTGTGTTTGTCATGTTTGTCACGTGTTTGTCAGGTTTGTCGTGTGTTTGTTGTGTTTGTCGTGTGTTTGTCAGGTTTGTCGTGTGTTTGTCATGTTTGTTGTGTGTTTGTCATGTTTGTTACGTTTATTGTGTGTTTGTCACGTTTGTCACGTGTTTGTCAGGTTTGTCGTGTGTTTGTCATGTTTGTCGTGTGTTTGTCAGGTTTGTCGCGTGTTTGTCAGGTTTGTCGTGTGTTTGTCGTGTGTTTGTCAGGTTTGTCGTGTGTTTGTCAGGTTTGTCGTGTGTTTGTCAGGTTTGTCGTGTTTGTCAGGTTTGTCACGTGTTTGTCATGTTTGTTGTGTGTTTGTCATGTTTGTTGTGTGTTTGTCATGTTTGTCGTGTGTTTGTCATGTTTGTTGTGTGTTTGTTGTGTGTTTGTCATGTTTGTTGTGTGTTTGTCATGTTTGTTGTGTGTTTGTCATGTTTGTTGTGTGTTTGTCATGTTTGTTGTGTGTTTGTCATGTTTGTTGTGTGTTTGTTGTGTGTTTGTCATGTTTGTTGTGTGTTTGTTGTGTGTTTGTCATGTTTGTTGTGTGTTTGTCATGTTTGTTGTGTGTTTGTCAGGTTTGTCGTGTGTTTGTCGCATGTTCTTCAGGTTTGTCGCGTTTGTTTCTGATAATCAATCAAATATTATTCTTTATTCATCCTTTCTGTACAGCAGACGGTTATTGATCGTCGACAGTTATTGAATCCTGACATTCCTCTTCCTGTTTGGAGTGTCGAGTTTCTGAACCGTTCATTCGACCTCCGCTCGCCATCTCACCGCCACGCTTCAGCTCGTGAATAAACTCCACGTGCATATTTAATCTCTTTCACCAAGTTTCATGATCTGCTATCTGTCTGAGTTTTGTGTGAATACAGACCAATGAGTCTCCATGAAGTCCGCCATGCTGGCTGACAGTCGTCCTTCAGGTGAGCAGATCATCAAGCATTACCTGTGAAGAGGTGTCCTCACCTGTCTGTCTGTCCTGGTCAGGTCAGGTATGATTCTACTGTCAGGACTGAAGCTACGACAAAGGATGAAGAAGAAACACAACACCTGTGCAGTCATCATGGCCATGTTTGGCTCACCTGTGACCTGTGTGTCGTTAGTCAAACACTCACCTGTGACCTGTGTGTCGTTAGTCAAACACTCACCTGTGACCTGTGTGTCGTTAGTCAAACACTCACCTGTGACCTGTGTGCTGTGTGTTTCTACCTTTTTAAAAAATGACTACAGCTCGTCATCTAGTGGCGGGAAGTGAGAAGTACACAGGTGAGTGATATTAGCATCACCTGACTCCACTCTCTGTTCCTGCTGTGTTTTTACTGATGCGGACACTTTACAGTGTGTCAGCCCGGAGCTGCACACACCGAGCGGACCCTGCTGGAGTCTCAGCCCGCAGGTATGCTCGGTACTCCTGGGTTAGCTTTAGTTGTTAGCCGTTAGCTTCCTCCGGAGCTGCGCTGTCGACCAACGACCTGCTGCTACACGCCCCGGAAACTGCTACTCCCCCCCCACACACACACACACTTACGTACCTAGCAGTAACTAGCGCTCCGAAGCTAACTAAGTAGCTTACTTTGTGGTCGTTACAGCAGTGTTAGCTGCTAGCTGCGCCGTGATTAGGAGCTAACAGTAAACCTAGCTACCACTCAGAGTTAGCCTTCGCGCAAAATAGAGGCAGTGAGAGTCAATGTAACGGTGAATTCATCGTATGGATTATTTAAGGAGGATGCTCCGTCTGCTTCCCAACAGGCGTTGGTGGTATAGTGGTTAGCATAGCTGCCTTCCAAGCAGTTGACCCGGGTTCGATTCCCGGCCAACGCAATTGTTTGTTTTAGCGCTCACATTAGTGTACACAGGCGGTACGACACAAGTACATGTTGTGTTATGATATATTATTATTATTGTTATTAGTACGCGGTGTCTAAACTTCTTTTAAAGAGGGCAGATTTGACAAAGTAAAGATGCCCGGGGGCCAAACTAACATTTAAAAATGAAAAACAATGAAAGTTACATACAAATGCACACAGTTTGCATGAAGCTGATACAAACCTGAACCTCATGTTCATTTTAAACATGACTTATTATGAGTGATGCAAAGTCTGTGAACATTTCAGTTGAACACGTTTCACTCTGTCTCTGCTCTGTAACATCTGCAGATATATAACAGCAGCAGTTATGATGCTTCATCATGTCAACAATAGAAGACAAACAGTCATACAGCATCTGACGATCCAGCAGGTTATAAATAAGATATTAGAAACATGAAGCTGAAATCTGTTGGTGTGGAGCTAATTTTCTTATATTCTGTTACAATTATAACAATGAGTCGCAAACAGTCCATGAAATGTATAGAAGCAGAAGCTTCATACAATTGAAATATTAAGTGAAACATCAGCAGAATATATTGACAAAATATGACTGGTTGTCTTTTTCCTACAGACCCTGAATGAGTCGGTCGTGAGCTGTGCGTGTGTGTGTGTGTGTTTGTGTGAAGGCATGGGAAGGTATTTCCACAGCGAGGTCGACATTAAGAGTCCATGGCATCAGGTGCTGGCCGCCTTCTGGCAGCGCTACCCAAACCCGTACAGGTAACAGGTTTTATTTGGATGCTGAATGTTGGAGAAACCAAAAATGCCCAAAACAAAACAAGTGGAATTTCACTGGAATCACCTCATCTCGGAAATGAAGCGTATTCTTTCTACATTATGAACAAAAGTGAGTCCATGTTGTTATGCTATATGAATAAATCATTCAAATTAACTTAAAATAAATGACCAAAAATATCCTGAATTTCCCAAATTATTTTTAAAAATGTCCACCTTTTGAAATTTCATGATATTTTCAAAAACGTCTCCACTTTGTGATACGTCCTCACTGCCGAGGAGCAGAAGTTCTCACAAAGTCCCCACAAAGGCAGACGGACGCACACACACACGTATATATAATCTGTGTGTTTCTGTCTATCAGCGCTCACGTCCTCACCGAGGACGTCCTGTACCGCGAGGTCACCCCCAGCAACCACCTGTTGTCACGGCGACTGCTGACCAAGACCAACCGGCTGCCGGGCTGGGCGGAGCGCATCTTCCCCACTCACATGGCCCGGGCGGTCTACGTCCTGGAGGACTCCATCGTCGACCCGCACACACACACGTTTACCACCAAGACCTGGAACCTGAACCACAACACTCTCATGGTAACAGTATAACTTATATTACGAGGCGATGTTTGTGTGACTTCTCGAACAGAATGATGTTTGGATAACAGGTGACCGCCGTGTCATGATCATTACGTACTGTGTCTCAGATGGTGGTCGAGCGCTGTTTGTTTGAGGAGGACCACAGTCAGCCATGGACCAAACTGAGGAGGGAGGCCTGTATCTCCTCGGCTGTCTACGGCCTGGCCCGGCCCATACAGGTTTACGTAATACCACTCTCTATCTAAAGCCCTGTACAGAGGGAATTAACATGAGAGCAGGAGGCGAGGGATCTTTACTGTGTTCTTTTGTAGTTTTACTCATCGTTAAGCAAATATAGCCTAAGAGAATAGCAGTACCTTTCTGAAGCCAGCTATATGTTGGTGTTAGCATGTTAGCGTCTATGTTTTTGACTTTCTCACAATCACGTAATGTTAAAATCACTCCGCTTCCTTTAGAGACATAAATTCAGTCTGAATAAAATTCAACTCTTTGTGTCTCTCTTCCAGGAGTTTGGTCTGGCCAGGTTTAAAAGTAACCAGGACAAAGCCATGAAGGGGCTGGAGTACGCACTGTCCAAGATACAGAGTAAGACACACTCAAGCATTTGTACTACACTTGTTAGTGCTCTAGCTTAATAGATACAAACCAATTAAAGGAAGCTAAGATTTGTGTCGTATGATCTGAGATTTTCTATAAAACAACTTGTGACCAGTTTCATCAGGATTTAGGAGCAGACTTAGGCGCACAGAGCAGAGTATCATCAGCATAGCAGTGGAAAATATTTTCATGACAGCGTATAATATTTTTAAAAATATATAGTTTAATATCTAGTATTTTTGGTGATATAGAAAATGAACAATTTCTATACAGTAAGTTTTGCCTTGATTTTCAACTGCAACACGGTGACAGATTTAGAAGTATTCATAAACCATAACATGTCAAGGTGAGCCCTTCCAACCAAACTACATAACTTGACAGTCAGGAGAAGGCCCTGAGACATACAAGACTGTATCATCAGCATATAAATGAATATTGGAGTTATCAACAGCATGAAGAATATGTGGAATAAAAGTGGAGTATTGACGAAGTATTGAGCCCTGGGGAGCACCTGAAGAACACAAGAAGAAGCTGTGAGAGACAAAGGTCTAAATTTACACCCTGAGGCCTGTTAAAGAGGTCGTTAGATAACCAGGCTAACGAGCATCTGGAATCAGTTCTATGTAGTCCACGGAGTCAAGTGCTTTAGCTCGGTCAGTTAGCTAAATTAAAACTGCACGATGTATGTTTTATGTTTAACGTAACGTTCAGGTAGCGTCGGTATTCTGTTTAAGGTGCCTGTTTGTTCTCTTCAATTATCTGCAGATGAGGCGCCCTCTCATCTCCATGGCGACCACAGAGAGTCATCAGAGAAGCACAAGCCCCTCCCCCCACAGACCACGCCCACCCAGAAGCCCAAGCAGTTTGTCTGAGTGTAAGGGGGCGGGGCAACAAGTCAAGCCCCAGCTGTGATTGGTGGCTTCGTGAAGAGCCGTCGTCTGAACTACAATCCTTCCCAGGATTCCTTGGGACTGATTTAAACCTCTTTCCTGGATGATTCTGTAGTTTTTGCTTTAACACGTGACGTTTGTTATTTAAAATATAATAAAAGTTAAAATAAGTCAGAAATGTATTATTTAAAATCTGATTTAATTTAGTTAATTTAGATTTTATTAGATTTGTAAGTTATTGTCTGAGATGTTTAACGATTTTTATATTTTTATGCAAAGAAATTTGTTTTTTTATTTATTTTTGTTTCATTCATATTTGGGAACTTTCTGTTTTTGGATCAGAACATTCAGCATCATGCATCATCCGGTCAGAGCTGTATTATGTGTTATATTCTGTTATTATGATTAATCACTATCGAAACATCATCGCCCTAATTAAACCATCGTCTCATATTAATCAGTATTTGTTGTGATTTGTTGACTTCTTACACAGACATGTAGTACGAGCACATTAAAAGACTGGACCACCACCACCACCACCAGCACCACCATCATCATCATCATCAGTAATAAGCAGAACAAGATGCTACATCTCCATCTACGTCCTCCAAACCAACAATCAGACGAGCAAACAGCTTCTTCTTTGTCTTTGTGGGTCAGCACGCTCAGAAAATCCATAACCACAGACACCAAGGACATACGGCGCTTACACAGGCTACCAGCGACTACAGGTCAGCTCCACCTTCCTGTGATGGCGATGGCTCCCTTCAGTAGCTTTGCCTCAGATATTGCTGGATCTGGGGAACAAACACATCCACGTCACACAGCACCAGACAGACCTCCAAACCAACGACCATGACCTCCTCATGAAAACACAGCCTCTTCTTCTCATACATCTCATATTCTCTTGATATTTCCGTTTTCCCGATGAAATGACAACGTTTCTCGTATTTTAAGAAGCAGAACATTCGTGTTTGTCATTCCATGAAGTCCACTGAGCTTTATTTTCTGATGAACTTCTGTTTTGATCTCTTGTGTGACTTGGCTCTGCTGCTGCAGCTGCTGAGTCAGAGCACGTCTGCTTATTAAGAAATCATTAAATGAATCAAAGTCAGCCTTCAGAGGGAAAACTCACTTTGACAACATCAGTTTGGTTTCATTTCGTCATCCCACATTTGAAGTCACGTTGTTACAAAACACAGCAGACATGGATGAAGAGCTCATGTGCACACCTGTCGGACAGGTTGGACCGTGATGTTGCGGGCAGAACAGAGTTTCCACAGACGTTTAAAACCTGGATGCAGAGCAGCTCGGGTCTGAAAGACGTCCCACCTTAGACAGACGGCAGGGTTAGTGAAGTATTTCAGCCACGTCTTAGTCTTAAACTCTTGGAGTTAAATGTGTGTGTGTGTTTATATCAGTGTTAGAGTTCATCAGCGAGGAACTGTCAAGTGTGTTTTGGCTTTCTGCCCGTGTGTGTGTGTGTGTGTGTGTGTGTGTGTGTGCCTTCTTCTTCCCTGGAACTCGAACACACCCACAAACCGGCTCGCTGCAGGATTTGAATACTGGACAGAAATAAGAGCAGAGAGACGGAGCACAGACGAACACACTGCTGACGGAGACATGAAGCTGTGACAGGATGAACGGTGAGTGATGACTTTCAAAATAAAACTCACTAACAGAACATCCTGGAAAAGTCTTGGACTACATTCTCAAAATTCAAGGCCTTAAATGGTTTGTTGGGCATTGAGCTTTAGTCTCGTGGTCGTACATGTCGTTGATCTTGAATCTAAACTTCTACAGACGCCTTCATGTTTTTATTCTCTTTATATTCATTTAATCAGACTTGTCGTGACTTTTCTGTGGCTGACGAAGTCGGTCTGTGGATTTGCTACTCGTCTTGACTTGAATAGTTGAATAGTTATGATTTATTCAAAGAAACAAGTGAGCTTGGGATGCATCCCCTGTTCGGATCCCTTCCAAATCTCCATGCTGAATTGTTGATCTAAATTGTGAGCCCTCTTCTCCTGGGCAGGAAAACAAACGTCCTGAAAATGTCCTTTTAAGGAACCAACTTCTGTCGTTGTCTTTCATAACTTACTTTGCCACATCTGTCTCACCTCTCAGAGAGAGAAAGGTAAAAAGTTCAGCAAGAACCTCAGAGCGGTCATCACAAACATGCTCTCCATATTCAACTGTAACCTTCAGAGAGATCAATGAAATACAGTGGGATGCTTAAACGAACCCGATCGTCTGAAGCCAATCAGACAGACCATGGTGACGACTGATGAGGAAACTATCGTCAGCTGTGACGATGTAAACAGTGACGAGCCGCCTCTCACGGTGCAAGACACCATTCATCAAACCAAGAACTAACATTCAGACAACCTTATCAAACTCTACCAGCGTTATTTTAATGTTAGACCGACGTTATTTTAATGTTAGACCGACATTTTAATGTTAGACTGACGTTATTTTAATGTTAGACCGACGTTATTTTAATGTTAGACCGACATTTTAATGTTAGACTGACGTTATTTTAATGTTAGACTGACGTTATTTTAATGTTAGACTGACGTTATTTTAATGTTAGACCAATGTTATTTTAATGTTAGACCAATGTTATTTTAATGTTAGCTGAGTGATTTTAATGTTAGACTGACGTTATTTTAATGTTAGACCAATGTTATCTTAATGTTAGACCAACGTTATTTTAATGTTAGAACGACGTTATTTTAATGTTAGACTGACGTTATTTTAATGTTAGACCAACATTTTAATGTTAGACCAATGTTATTTTAATGTTAGACTGACGTTATTTTAATGTTAGACTGACGTTATTTTAATGTTAGACCGACGTTATTTTAATGTTAGACCAATGTTATTTTAATGTTAGACCAGCGTTATTTTAATTTTAGACCGACGTTATTTTAATGTTAGACCGACGTTATTTTAATGTTAGCTGAGTGATATTAATGTTAGACCGTTATTTTAATGTTAGACCAATGTTATCTTAATGTTAGACCAGCGTTATTTTAATGTTAGACCGACGTTATTTTAATGTTAGACTGACGTTATTTTAATGTTAGACCCACGTTATTTTAATGTTAGACCAATGTTATCTTAATGTTAGACCGTTATTTTGATGTTAGACCAGCGTTATTTTAATGTTAGACCAACGTTATTTTAATGTTAGACCAACGTTATTTTAATGTTAGACCAGCGTTATTTTAATGTTAGACCAACGTTATTTTAATGTTAGCTGAGTGTTATTTTAATGTTAGACCGTTATTTTAGTGTTAGCTGAGTGTTATTTTAATGTTATACCAGCGTTATTTTAATGTTAGACCAGCGTTATTTTAATGTTAGCTGAGCGTTATTTTAATGTTGGTGGATCAGATACACGCTGAATTAAACACTGTCAATTCACCGTCTGTCGTGTGTGTGTGTGTGTGTGACCGGACTTTTTCAGCCGTTACCATAGTAACTAGCCGGTTTCCTGCTCCCTGTTTGGTGCTGAAGAGAACACACCGACCTTCTGATGATGTTGAACACGTGCGATGAGAAGCAGACTGTGATGTCACTGGTTCATACATCATACAAAGCAGCGCTCAGGAAGCGTCGGCGTCCCGGAGGTCGTGCTGTTATACTGAATATCAGCACGCTACGATGATACGACTGAGCCACAGCCGTGCTGATATTCAGAATAACAGCACGACTTCTGCTGTTCATTCAGGCAGCCACCTGAACCATGTTTGAATCTGACCTGGACCGAGACCTCAGACCTGTGGCCAAACCTGAACCTGCAGGACACGAAAACATTCCCTCGTCAGACATGAGCTCTCACACAGAGCCGTTTATTCGATCATTTACATCTAATTAGATAAAGAGGCCGTTCAACAGCTGCATTCAAATTTACAGTCCAGGAACAGGTGAGCCGCTGCTGTCTGCACAATGAAAGCAGCTTTGTTTAAAACAGGCCGACTTGTTTGCTCTGGTTTACATACCACACACACACACACACACACACACACACACACACACTTCGTGGTCATGTGGTTTTGGCCCGTGGCATCTCTGTGACTAAGCTGCAGAACACTGGTCATGTTTATATGTTGATAGGTGGCCAGGTAAAAGAAAAGTAACTAAAGTAACTAAGTAAGTAAGTACTTTTACTGGAGTATTTCCACTGTATGCAGCCTCAGCGTTACATCTCAGAGGAGTTCAGCTTAATGATTAAAAACGTGGGAGAAGAAATGAGTCAATGTTTCACTAAAAATCAAACATTAGTTAATAAATTAAAAATAAAGATTTATCTGCTGAATCTGTGAAGTTTGATAATCAGTCATCAGCTGTGGGCGAGGAGGCAAAGAAACTTCAGGAAGGAATCTGAGTCTAAAATCACTTGTCAGCGTCAAAACTGAGTGAAATGTGAACGCACAGAGATGAAACACGCTTTGATACGATTCAGTGTGATTCCTGCTGATTCCTGATTATTCCCGATGATTTCTGATGATTCCGATGATTCCTGATTCCTGATGATTCCTGATTATTTCTGATGATTCCTGATGATTCCTGATAATTCCTGATGATTCCTGATAATTCCTGATGATTCCTGATGATTCCCGATGATTCCTGATGATTCCTGATGATTCCTGATAATTCCTGATGATTCCTGATGATTCCTGATGATTCCTGATGATTCCTGATAATTCCTGATGATTCCTGATGATTCCTGATGATTCCTGATGATTCCTGATGATTCCTGATGATTCCTGATTATGATTCCTGATGATTCTGATGATTCCTGATGATTCCTGATGATTTCTGATGATTCCTGATGATTCCTGATAATTCCTGATGATTTCTGATGATTCCTGATGATTCCTGATGATTCCTGATGATTCCTGATAATTCCTGATGATTTCTGATGATTCCTGATGATTCCTGATGATTCCTTCCACTGAGGAGCTCAAACATTTGAGACTTTTCTTCAGTCTCAAAGTAAAACGAGCTGCGTCGGCTGTAATGTCTTTATGTCTGTGCTCATATCGGCCGTGTGTTTTTGTCTTGTAGAACGCCTGCTAACCACCGCCATCGCCCACGGCAACAGCTCCTGGGTGGCGTGTTTCCACAACGACGATGCGTTCAAGTACCGTGCCTACACCTTTAGCTACGTGCTGCTGTTTCCTGTGGCCTTCCTCTGCAACATCGCGGCGATCGCCGTCTTCTTCCTGCAGAGCCACCGCAGGTCTGAGCACACAAACACAGAGCTCCATCCATGTGAGCTTAGCCTCAAAATAACCTTAAAATAACCTTAAAATAACTTCCAAAACTCAATACTAACTAGCTAGCTAACTGAGAATTGATGTAACTTAGCTAGCTAGTGTTTTGCTAACATGAGTTATCACATGTAACTAGCAAACTAATGACTGACACAGGTGGATACATCTATATATGCTAATTAATGCCCCCTTGAGGCTTTGCTCAACTGTGATTGGAGCACAGGTTGAAAAGTGGGGGGTTGATCTGTTTGCAGTCAATAACAATACACTCCTGATCAAAATCTTATTATATTCACATTTCGTGCTGGTGGAACTTAACCAGGTTGTAATGCAAAAAGAAATAACAGGAGCAACACATACAGAATCAGCAGTTTATTGAAAACTGCATTTAAACTCAAACAGGCTGTTGATCCGCTGATCAAAAGTTTAAGACCACAGCCCCAAATAGCCAAAAAATAGATCTAAAAGTGTCAAAAAAAGGACTCAGTAGTGCTCAGCAGCCTCACCGTTCTTGTTTATCGTTTGAAAAATGAATGTAGGCATGCTTGATGTGACTTTTTCCAGAAGGCTGGTGAGAACATTGCCCCATGTGGTGAAGATGGCTTCAAGAACTGGAACTGATGTCCATTTTTGTAAACTTCCCTTGCCATCCATGACCAAACGTCCTCAGTGGGATCTAGATCAGGGGGACACACAGGATGGTCCAAAATAGCCTAACGCTAACCCTGGAAGAAGTCCTTTGTCAGGCGGGCGTTATGAGCTGAAGTGTTGTCCTGTTGAAAGACCCAGTCATCTGCACAGACGAGGGTTCTCAGTCAAGAGGGGTCCCTGCTGCAACATCTCCACGGAGCCAGCCGCATTTTGACATTTGGTGCTCCCTTGCAAAGTGCAAATGTATATTGCATGACTCTTGATGAAGTGGAAGGTGTTCCAGATGACCTGGAAAGAATTTAGGTGGAGCTTTCTTTAGCTGAAGAACCTGTTTTTGTTTTGTTTTAGTTTCTCCGTCGGACGACGTCAGATGAATTTTTAGGATTTTTTGTTTGTGTAGTTTGAAAAGATATTTCTGTAGTTCAACAGGTCACCTGTTAATCTTCATTCATGTCAGATTACAAAACATCTGAGTCGTGTAGAAGGACGAGCAGGCCGAGCTCACTGTCACACCACTGGAGCTCTTTCAGTTGTTTACCCTGACGCAAACAAATCAGACGCATAAATAACACGAATAAGCAGCTTATTTATGTTCTATGCAAACACTTTCTGATAACACGATGAGAGCAGGAGTGAGACTCACAAACAGCACACTGTGCATGAGATCAGACAGTTTGTCTGTATGAAAGTTACATTAGAAAATGCCTCATTTGCATATTTAAACTTAATGTCAGAAAACTTTCATACGACCTGTCGTGTTTAGGTGCTTTTACTTTAACGCAGCAGCATTTGGTCATTAATGTTTTAATGTGTAAATATTGGCTCATAAAAGGACGTCAGTAAGTGAAGTCAGATGTTTCATGTGTCATGTGACTGTAGAGATTTGCATAGACACTGCTGTGAATATTTAGATCCATCAAAAGTCATTAACTTTATATCTCTGGCCGCTCTCCTCTCCTCTTCCAGAAACTCCGCCTCCTGCGTCGTCATGATGAACCTCGCCCTATCAGACGGCAGCTTCTCCCTCACCCTCCCTCTGCGATTGGCTTATTACTTCATGGGCGGGGTGTGGAAGTTCCCCGATTGGCTGTGTCGCCTGTGTGTCTACGGTTTCTATGTCAACCTGTACACAAGGTAACACACACACTTACACACAAACACACACACACACACACACACACAAACACACACACTCCTGATTAAAAGATAAAGAGCTCCTTACTCCCTCAGCATCCTCTTCCTCACTCTACTGAGCATGCTCCGTTGGCTCGCCGTGTCCAAGCCCCTCCGTCACCGCTCTCTAGCCACGCCCACTCGCACCTTATTGGTCTGTCTGGGAGTTTGGCTGTTTGTGGGTGTGTCCTCGGCCCCCTTCCTGTCACATGGGGTGAAAATCAGGTGAGTCACCGCTGACAAAATGTTAAAATTAAAATATTTAAATGTTTTATTGTCCAGAAAAAGATGTTCACACACTTTTTAAAGGTTTACAGGCTTTTAACTAAAATTAATAATTAATTAAATTTGAAAGATACATTTTTAATTTTTATTATTAAATTATTTAGAATTGATTCAATTGTTTAAACGTTTTCTCAGCGTTCTGATAAAGTTTCATCAGTGTTTGAAAATCTACGTGCCGAGCGGTCGTCCATGGCAGAGTTCATTTCCAGAGAACTGGACTGAAGCTGTGGCGTCCTGATGGGAGGTTTGACCTCCAGCAGAAGGTCGTGGACTCACTCAGGAGGATCTGTGGGAGACATGAATCATCGAGCTGTGTTGTTTCATGTGATGACGGCTTCCTGTAAACACTGGAAACATCTCTATGTCACGACTGAACAAATAAAAGATCAAGCAAGTTTTTCTTGCTCATGATGTGAACTGTTGAGTCATATTATAAAAAAAGTCTAAACCTGCTTGGTATGGAAAGACTACTACTACGTCCAGGTTTTAGACAGTCTGCGGGGACGTCACGGAGACTACATCCAGGTTTTAGACAGTCTGCGGGGACGTCACGGAGACTACGTCCAGGTTTTAGACAGTCTGTAGGACGTCACAGAGACTACGTCCAGGTTTTAGACAGTCTGCGGGGACGTCACGGAGACTACGTCCAGGTTTTAGACAGTCTGCGGGGACGTCCTGTGACAGTTTCGTGTCACGATAAGTTTTGAATTGAACGTAGATTTGAGAGCTGTCCTTGAACTTACTTCTTTTTCTGCTCTCTCTTTCTCAGGGATGAACTTCCTCGTTGCTTCGAGCCGTCTAGCCCCTCCTCTTGGGAGCGCGTCCTGATCTTAAACTACGTGGCGGTGGTTCTCGGCTTCCTCCTCCCTTTCCTCACGATCATCATTTGCTACAGCAGACTCATTCAACGCCTGACAGTGAGATCCAGCATCCACGGGAACAGTTCGTCCAGCAGTGCTCGTCGTCACAACAGACGCCGCTCGGTGCACCTGGTCACCATGGTGACAGTGACATTCCTGTTCTGCTTCCTGCCCTATCACGTGATTCGGTCTCTGCACCTGCACGCTGTTTGCAGCAAGTGGAGCTGTGGGGTTACGTTGGCGCTGCAGCGGGCGGTGGTTGTGACACTGTGTCTGGCAGCGTCCAATAGCGTGGTCAACCCACTGCTGTATTACTACTCCACCAGGACGTTCAGGAACAACATGAGGGACGCTCATTCATCTCTGCTGTCCAGCAGAGGGGGGTCCCTCAGAACCGGACTGTCTCTGAGGAGAAGGAACACCACCTGAGGTACCAGGAGGGTCGTCAGAGCAGCAGGGTCCAAGAGTCCAGGTGTTGTTGAGGAGGGTCCAGATGTTGTTGAAGATGGTCCAGGTGTTGTTGAAGATGGTCTAGGTGTTGTTGAGGAGGGTCCAGGTGTTGTTGAAGATGGTCCAGGTGTTGTTGAGGAGGGTCCAGATGTTGTTGAAGATGGTCTAGGTGTTGTTGAGGAGGGTCCAGGTGAAGAGGGTCCAGGTGTTGTTGAAGATGGTCCAGGTGAAGAGGGTCCAGGTGAAGATGGTCCAGGTGAAGATGGTCCAGGTGAAGAGGGTCCAGGTGAAGAGGGTCCAGGTGTTGTTGAAGAGGGTCCAGGTGAAGAGGGTCCAGGTGAAGATGGTCCAGGTGAAGAGGGTCCAGGTGTTGTTGAAGAGGGTCCAGGTGAAGAGGGTCCAGGTGTTGTTGAAGAGGGTCCAGGTGAAGAGGGTCCAGGTGTTGTTGAAGAGGGTCCAGGTGAAGAGGGTCCAGGTGTTGTTGAAGAGGGTCCAGGTGTTGTTGAAGATGGTCTAGGTGTTGTTGAGGAGGGTCCAGATGTTGTTGAAGATGGTCCAGGTGAAGAGGGTCCAGGTGAAGATGGTCCAGGTGAAGAGGGTCCAGGTGAAGAGGGTCCAGGTGAAGAGGGTCCAGGTGTTGTTGAAGAGGGTCCAGGTGAAGAGGGTCCAGGTGAAGAGGGTCCAGGTGAAGAGGGTCCAGGTGTTGTTGAAGATGGTCTAGGTGAAGAGGGTCCAGGTGAAGATGGTCCAGGTGAAGAGGGTCCAGGTGAAGATGGTCCAGGTGAAGAGGGTCCAGGTGAAGAGGGTCCAGGTGAAGAGGGTCCGGGTGTTGTTGAAGAGGGTCCAGGTGAAGAGGGTCCAGGTGAAGAGGGTCCAGGTGTTGTTGAAGAGTTGTGTGTTGTGTCAGTAAAGTCTCTTCCTGTAGAGTACCGGCGCCCTCTGCAGTTTTTGCCCTCACACTAAGCTGTCATATAAAACCTGACTGAAAGTTTCTTCATGTTCACACTCAGACCAACAGGACTGTGTTTGTATCTTCTTCTTCTGTGGTGCCAGCCTAAATAACATTTATTCACCGTCCTGCTGAGCACTGAATGTAGATTAATCCACTGCAGAAAATAGTCCCCATGTTTTAAACTAAACTACGTATCAATGAGCTGACTGTTGGTTTGAGTCTCTGTGTAAGATTAGTGTGGTTGTTTTACGACGTGTCAACATGTGATGTGATTTCTGGTGAAGAATCTTCATATGTTTACATGTCGGTCTGTCTAGTGATAAATATTGTGAGGCCGTAAACATCCCACAGGAAACGTCTCCTCTCGTCTCTCCTCCCTCCCTGAAAATGTGTCATTTATTCTAATGACGTATCTCAGCTGGTTTATGAACCAGATAATAATCTATAATTAATTTGAAATAAATGAGCCGAGATGTTCCTGAAGCAGAATTTTATTTTATTAATAAATGTGAATAATGTTTGTCATTTTTATCTCTACAGATTAATATTAAACCAGCGTTTCATAGAAATCAGTGTTTGTTGTGATTTCTTGTCTCCAGTGTCAGAGTGTAATCCCACTGTGGTACACGGTACTAGCTGTACTCGAGTATTTGTTCTGATTACATTACTCGTCTGTCTTTCAGCCCTTATTTCACCAAGCTCTCACCCACCACTAAAAGTCACTTAGTGCATGCAAACTAACATAAAACAATAGTCATGTGTGGAAACATCATCCGGACTCTCTGAGCTGATCTCACTTATAAACCACCCAGCTCCGGTTCTGGCACGACACAAGCTCTGCTCCAGGCTGTTTCCAAACTGTTTCCAGGCTGTTTTCAGGCTGTTTAAAGGCTGTTTAAAGGCTGTTTCCAGGCTGTTTCCAGGCTGTTTAAAGGCTGATTCCAGACTGTTTCCAGGCTGTTTCCAGGCTGTTTAAAGGCTGATTCCAGACTGTTTCCAGGCTGTTTCCAGGCTGTTTAAAGGCTGTTTCCAAACTGTTTCCAGGCTGTTTCCAGGCTGTTTAAAGGCTGTTTCCAGGCTGTTTCCAGGCTGTTTAAAGGCTGTTTCCAGACTGTTTCCAGGCTGTTTAAAGGCTGATTCCAGACTGTTTCCAGGCTGTTTAAAGGCTGTTTCCAAACTGTTTCCAGGCTGTTTAAAGGCTGTTTCCAAACTGTTTCCAGGCTGTTTAAAGGCTGTTTCCAGGCTGTTTAAAGGCTGTTTCCAGACTGTTTCCAGGCTGTTTAAAGGCTGATTCCAGACTGTTTCCAGGCTGTTTAAAGGCTGTTTCCAGGCTGTTTCCAGACTGTTTCCAGGCTGTTTAAAGGCTGATTCCAGACTGTTTCCAGGCTGTTTAAAGGCTGTTTCCAGACTGTTTCCAGGCTGTTTCCAGACTGTTTCCAGGCTGTTTCCAGGCTATGCATGGAGACGATGGAGTCCATCGATATGAATGGAAACACACGTCAGCTCATTAGGAGTGTGTGTGTCGTCTGATGTATTCAGTAAATAAAAGCTCACACACACACACGGTTTCATAACGATGACACTTTGTTTGATGTGTGTGTCCTTAGAAATGTAAATGTGGACGAGCGAGCTCAGCAGTGAATGAAAGAGAGAGAGGCTCTATAGGTGAGTACTCATTCAATTACCAAAAACACTTCAAACACACACACACACAGCGTCTCATCTGTAATTAAAAACAGCTCTCTCTCTCTCTGCTCGCCCACTCGTTGTGTTTTTGTGTTTTCAGGTCGAGAACAAACCGACATGATTTACAATCAGTTTTTATCCGTGGAAACATTAAAACACATCACACACACACACACACACACACTCTGCTACCCACAATGCCGCAGTTACTCTGGTCATGTTGCTGATCACATTAATGACTTCATTAAATCACACACAGCAGAACGGACTGAAAACACACGAAGCGGTTAAACAACGTGAAAACAACGTTCTACAGATGTTGAAGGAAACGGTGTGAGGTGTGTGTGTTCGTGTGTGTGTGTGAGATTAATTAAATCTAAGCTGCCTTGTGCAGCTGTGCTCATATTCAAACCACTGATGATGGAGATGAGCCCATATAACTAACACACACACACACACACACACACACAGTCTCCATCATGATTGTATGAATATGTTGACATAAAAAACTTAATCAATATTCTGAGAGTAAAATGAATCAAATCTATGGAAGCCTGGAGCAGCCGCAGGTTTGTGAACTTTCATTTTCTTGTGTTGCTGTAAAAATCTAAAGTTTAAGCAGCTTCTATATGTGTAGGTGTTAGATTTAGAAGTGTTGAACGGGTGAACACGGCGACCTGAAGGTGGCGCTACATTGTGAAGGAAACGTCAGATTTTCAAGCTTAAACGGAAAACTTTGGACTATAAAAAATTCAGCGTTTAAACTTCTCCGATCTCCAAACGTACGTACGAGCACGTAGTATAACTCGTCTACGATCGCAGCGAGCGGTTTTTACATTTGTCCTAACGAAACTCTCTCCGGTCCTCTTCTTCCTCGGGTCCATCTGTTGTCATGTTGGCTGCAAACAGGTAAACAAATCCCTTCATCTGCTCGACAGTGTGCTCACTGAATATTCATGGAGCACACTGATGCCAGCGGAGATGTTAATGAGTCGTATTCACACTTTGGATCGCTCCAGAGGAGGCAGATTTATTCCATTTAGTTTCATGTTGTTCATTTAAGTTTTCCATAAATCATTTGAAATTCTTTTTTTGTGCCTGAAACTGAATAAATCTACAGATGTGTGTCCACAAATGAGCGTCATTAAGACAGTAATGGCTCGTTCCAGTCAAAGAAACTCCCCGTACTGAACGAACTGCTGATCGTAAAAACTATTTAGCTACGTAGCACATTTACACTTTTAGAAAATAAGCAGAAAAATGACCAAATGTGAGCAAGTTAAAGGTTCAGTTTGAAACCTTTAGGCTGATCTTTGAACATAAATGGAACATAACATGCATAACTATGTTTTCAGTGACACATTATATACACATGAAGCGGGTCCTCTTACAGATATATATATTTGTTACAGTAGCCCAGACGTTTACAGAATATCTAACTAAATAAATCAACATGCTGCTACTCATGCAGACGTGACAGTGACTTCTTTTGGCACACGAAGGCCACCGTAAATCTTACACATTGTACCTTTAACCAAAGTTCTCTCGTGGAGAATGTACCAAAACAGGCTGTGAAGTGACGAAGACGTACCTGGTCAGGTTACACTTTGTCAGTTACCAAAATGTGTTTAAAGTTGAAGCGTCGTTTAGTGGCCAAATGCACAAAAAACATGAAAGTCTCTCTAGATCCAGTGTGTCCGTTGGGCTACTGTAGAAACTTGCTGGACTTTAGATGGAAAAGTTTGATTTTAAGACCAGCGTGAAGTCTGATTTTCAGGTGTTCAAACACTGATGAAAACAGAGTTATGAAGATTATTAATCTGACACTCTGGATTTAAATTGCAGGACTCGTGTTCAGCGGATTCACAACATAATTAAACAGCCACAGTATGATGCTCACGTCACATACAACACATGATGCATACATTTCACTGTCAACAAACACTGACGACTGAAGAAATCACATCAAGTGATGAACCCGGGCTGTTTTTGGGGGGGGGGGGTTTAGGCCGGATTCAGGAGAGGATCGTTGTCCAGAAACCCGGGGATAGAGGGGTACAGCTCTTGTTCCTTCTCCACATCTGTTTCCATGGCGATGTGTTTAGCGTCAGGGCTGAAGTCCTTGGAGACCAAAGATGTCTTCTTCCCCTCCAACCAGTAAGTCACCATGTCACCTTTCCCCTGTTGGAGACGAACATATTTAGAGTGTTACTTGGCAGCTCCCGGTGCTCCCTGACCGAATGGGCATCTCACCTTGACCTGCAGCATTCCTCTGCACTGCAGCAGGTAACCACCGATCTCCTCCAGCAGGTAAAAGGCACTGGAGCTGCACTGGATCTTCAGGGCTGGAAAAACACAACTTCCTGTTAGAATGATGGAAAATGCCTTGTTAATACAGGTGCTGCCTCGTTTGCGTGCAAAGTGACTGATTGATTTGCAGATTTGGGATGAGAGTCAGCACCTCCAAGTCGGAGGCCATAGTTCTCTGCCGGAAAACAGTGGATTGTTCCAGGTTGGGAGCGAGTTGCTGCCCCAAGTGAAGAAGTTCAAGTGTCTCAGGGTCTGGTTCACGAGTGATGGGAAAATGGAGCGTGAGATGGACCGGTGTGTTGGTGGCAGTGTACTGGATCGTTGTGAATCAGAGGGAGCTGAGGTGGAAGGCAAAGCTCTCGATCTTCCAGTCCAGCTATGTTCCAACTCTTACCTGTAGTCATGAGCTTTGGGTAGTGACTGAAAGAAAGAGATCGTGGATACCAGAAATGAGCTTCTTCCATTGGATGGCTCAGTCTTAGACAGGGCGAGGAGCTTGGACATCCAGAGGGAGCTCAGAGTAGAGCAGCTAATCCTTCACGTCGAAAGCCAGCTGAGGTGGTTTGGGCATCTGATCAGGATCCCCCTGGGCGCCTCCCTTTGGAGGTGTTCCAGGTTCGTCCAAGTGGCAGGAGAGGGCAGACCTGGAACTTGCTGGAGGGACTATAGCCCATCTAGCCACCGCAAACAGGAGAACTCAGCTTTCTCAGTCAGTATCTCACAAACTGAGGAATTTATAGCATCAATGACTAATCGAGTGATTGGATGCACACAAAACAAGTAAAATTTAGCAAATTTTGTGTGCATCTGTGTTTTATGTTTGTGTGCTGCATGTTTATTTTATCTTAGTGTGCTCTCTGTGGTTGCCATGATTATGCAACTGTTGTCGACTCAGATGGAAGCAGTCTGAAAGCAGGTTTATGTTGACAGATAAATAAATCCTTAAGTACTGTGTTTTCCAGGTTCAGCTGCCTCAGATGTGTCAAATAGTCCCTGTTCACAAGTAAATATTCTTTGTTAGCAGGAGAGTTTTACCCAGGCTGGTGGACTCCATCCTTGATGCCGTGTTGACTGTATCTCCAAACAGACAGTACCGAGGCATCTTCGTCCCTACAACCCCGGCTACCACCGGACCTGAAGAGACAGAGATGTTTAAAATAGGTTTGATTATAGATGTTTTAAAATGTGTATATTTAAAACGTGTGCATACCGGAGTGTATCCCAGCTCGTATCTGCAGCTGTGTGTTGGGTTTATGGGGGATCCTGAAGGTGCGACACACGCCCACCAGGTCCAGAGCCATGCTGGCGATCTCTGAAGCGTGCAGGATCCCGTTCTCAAGGGGAACACCGGAAACCACCATGTCTACACAACCACACAATGACTCAGTCAACAACATTAGAAACTAAATCAACTAACTAGTCCTACAATGTTTATACAATGTTTAGTCCACCATAGTACAATAAGATCCAGTCACTTAAAGTCTGAGAGACAGTAATTGACAGATTCAGCCAACTCACAGGCATCTCCAATGGTTTCCACCTTGTAGACGTCGTAGTTGTCGATGATGTCGTCAAACGTTGTATAGAGCTTGTTAAGAAAGTCTACGACCTGGTAAGGAGTGCTGCTGCTGGACAGCTGTGTGAAGCCCACAATGTCACTGCACACAGAATAAACAGAAAGAACGCACGTGGACACGACAGACAGTGGATTAGTTTCAGCTCAGACCACCGTGTTTTTGTGAGATGCAGAGAAGGTGAACAGATGTTATCTGCATGTGTGGTTCCCACTGTGAGGCATGGAGGAGGAGGTGTGATGGTGTGGGGGGTGCTCTGCTGGTGACACTGTTGGTGATTTATTAAAAAAATTAACCAGCGTGGCTACCACAGCATTCTGCAGAGACATACTATCCATCTAGTTGGAGCTCAGTGGGACCATCACTTGATTTTCAACAGGACAATGGACCCCAAACACACCTCCAGGCTCTGTGAGGGCTGCATCACATGACCTGACCTCCATGATCACCTGACCAGCTGAGATGGTTTGGGATGAGTTGGACCCATGCGGCAACCTCCGGTGGTGGGAAATGAAGCCAATGTGGAAGTGCTAAAAACTGTAATTCCTCGAGTGGGCACTTGAGACAGGCTGCAGAAGTGAGTCAGTCTCCGTAAGCCCCCATGTTAAAATGCCAACAAATGCTCAGCATAAACGGGAACTCCTTCAAGACTGTTTGAGAACCATTCAGGTGACAACCTCATGAAAGTGATTCAGAAGCTCTTGAGACACACATTGTTGGGACATAGTTAAACAGTCATTTCCTGTCTCTCCTACCTGAAGAAGATGGTAGCGCTGACGTAACTCTGAGCCTGCAGTGGTTTACCCTGTCGCAGGTCATCAGCTACCTGTTTAGGGAGCATACCTGGAACACAGACATGTAAGTATTTATTTAACCAGGAAGTCAGTTAAGGTGTGTGTATGTGTGAATTTGTGAGTCGTACTGTATAGCAGTCGGTCTGTCCTCTGTTTCTCGTGCATCAGATCTTGAGTCCGCTCGGCCACCAACACCTCCAGGTGTTTGCTATACTTCTCCATCTGAAACAGAGACAGTGCAGGTATCTGGTAAACAGCAGACTTTTAATTCATATTAATGTTCCTTTTATAAAATACTCTGGCTCCGGCACAGCTTCACCTAATTTAAAGCTGCTCTGAAAACACAAAAAAAGTCTCTCAAAAGTCTGGTAACACTTGTAGTATACCACAACTTTATTGTTTGGCCAACACATCACAGCAAGGCCGAGAAACACAGGAACATTTAACACTAGACCACTAAAAATATCCTCTACGACTTTTCTAGTTTGGCTTCCTTGGCTCCTTAATGACCATACCTCTAAACCCATCCCACACAGTCTACCTGTAAATCACCTCACTAGACTGAAAAGAATAAGCAATGTCCCAGAACAATATAATAAATGCAACAAAGAGATGTTGTGCAAATTTAGAGAAAGAAGTGACCAAGAAGACTAGCTTGTATGTGAAAACAAGAAAACAACATGAATTCAAAAAGCATTGAGGCTTATCTGCAACTTAAAACAATCAAATACTTCAACAATAATCATCCAAAATGATCCTTCTTTAAAGATCTACCTATGGTAAATGTTATGTTGTTATTATTGTGCCTGGATGAAATGTAAGGGTTTGGGTTGTTAGAACATAGAGTGAGTTCACAACCAAACAAAAACCTTCAGAAAACCCTTTAAACAATAAAAACAACCAAGACTTGTCTGTCTGATACAGTGTTCATGTGGTACAATATGTATAGCAGAAATGTAATATTAATGTTAGACAGCCATACTACAGTAGCATACATATATAATATGATTTAAGCATTATACTACATCACATTTAAACTGACGTCTGCTCTGTGTGCGATGCAGGTTATTACCAGGTTCATCATCATGTCCACTGGGCTGATTTTGATCGGGTTGATTCGGTGAACGAACTTTTTGATTTGTTCAAAGGTGGGTCGGTGGGCGGGGTTATGAGAGCGACATCGCCGGATCAGCTACAGAAACACACATGGGACAAAAGACAGCAGCAGAAGTAGAAGATATGTTTTCAACAGTAACTGCGACTTTGATAATGCTATCCAGCTAATATGCTAATGTTAGCACTCAGCACTGCCTTAAAACAAACATAGGAAAACAAGAATGTCTGGTAAAATCCAATATTAGCCACTAAAGTATTTAATTAAATAATAAATAATGAATTTAAACTATTTAACTATGCATGTCACCTCACATAACAGGTTAGTACATCATGTTTAAAAGCAGATTTAGACAATGTGTACACACCTCTACGTAGTCTGCAGGACATGGACAGGTGTTGTCAGCTTTACTGGAGATCAGTTCTGGCAGAGGAGGACACCAGGCGCTCTCCAGGTTAGATTCCTCTGCCTGAAAAGTATTTGTGTTTATTTAACAAGTGGCCTGACCAAGAAGGCAGGACACACACTAACCTGCTAATAAACATCAACGCAAACATTCAAAAATCTGTCTCCATGAGACTGTAAAAGAGTTACAGGGACCAAACAGGACAGGCATCCAATCAAATTGTGACTTACTGGGACAGGGTCGCTGCGAGTGGCAATCTCCAGCAGAATGATGGAATAACTGAGAAAACATACAGAGGTCATCACTGTGTGTGTGCGTGCATGAACTCACATTGTGGGGACTCAAACCTGCACACACTCACATTGTGGGGACTCAAACCTGCACACACACTCACATTGTGGGGACTCAAACCTGCACACACACTCACATTGTGGGGACTCAAACCTGCACACACTCACATTGTGGGGACTCAAACCTGCACACACACTCACATTGTGGGGACTCAAACCTGCACACACACACACATTGTGGGGACTCAAACCTGCACACACTCACATTGTGGGGACTCAAACCTGCACACACACTCACATTGTGGGGACTCAAACCCGCACACACACACACATTGTGGGGACTCAAACCTGCACACACACACACACACACTGACATTGTGGGGACTCAAACCTGTACACACACTCGCATTGTGGGGACTCAAACCTGCACACACACTCACATTGTGGGGACTCAAACCTGCACACACACTCACATTGTGGGGACTCAAACCTGCACACACACTCACATTGTGGGGACTCAAACCTGCACACACACTCACATTGTGGGGACTCAAACCTGCACACACACTCACTCACATTGTGGGGACTCAAACCTGCACACACACTGTCCCCACTGTGCCACAAACAAAAGTTTTGTGTGTATGATACCTGAACACGTCTCCAGCCAGCGATGGCTCCATGTTAGAGTTATGAAATTCAGGTGGCATGTACACCTCCAAGAGTCTCTGCTGATAGGTAGAAAGAGGCTCCACCCCATCATCCCTGCGATACATCTTCAGTCCGTAATCTATCAGGACACACCACGCCCATGATAAACTGTCAAATCAGTGTTGAGGTCTACTCTGTTTCAAAGATTTCAAAACGTCAGAGGGAGTTTGGTTTGTTGATTTTTTCTCTATTTAAATCAAAAGCTAAAATCAGCGTTGTTCTCTCATGATGGTATAAACTGAGCTTACACTCCTTATTAGTGGGTGAACAATCCAATCCTCTGCAAGGAGTCTGAAGGTAAAACTAAATTTTGAGATTATCTTGAGCCAATTCACCAGTTCATTAGACAAATTAGACAAATTATAAATTGTAATTTTCACCAAAAACAGATTTTACAAATAAAAATCTGTTTTTTTTTGTTTGTTTTTTGCTGTTGTTGTTTGAGAATGACTCAGAAAATGCTTCAAGTTTAAACATATTGGTACATATACTACAATGCTTTATGTTTATATTAATCATATTGGTACACACACATTCATATTACCTGTTATTTTGCAGACCCAGCGGTCGTCTAAGACACAGTTTAGAGACTTAAGTCGACCGTGGCAGATCCTGTGTTGGTGGAGGTATGACATTCCTCTTGCGATGTCTGTAGCGAACGAAAACCTGGCAGAGTATATAGACCTGAAGATTATTCACTTTTCTTTCTGTAATTTTGATTCAACCAACATGCTATCGTGTCTTTAATTAAGACGGTGTGTGTTCGTGTGTCTACCTGAAACCCCAGTTAAGCGGGATCTCCTCGTTAAGAAGAACATCATTAATGCTTCCTTTTGGGCAGTACTCTGTCACTATGGCAACATTAGGCACCTCAACGCACCCACCAATGAATTTGCACAGGTTGGGGTGATCAAGCTCCCTGGAGGCAGAGAAAGAGAGAGTCAAAATATCTGATATGTGAGGAAGGATGGCGAATGTTCCTGAGTCTTACCTGACTTGTTTGACTTCCTGTCTGATGGTTTTGGACAGAGAGAAAGTCTTTGTTTGAATCCTCTTGATGGCCACCGTCCTGCCGTCACTGGAGAAGAAAATTATATTAAATACTAAATGTTTTCCAACAATCTGATTTGACTAGTCCGTTCTCTCTCCACCAGCCCTGCTTGAAACTTTAATCTACACCCAGTGTGTTTATGAGCTCGTTTACAGCGCCTTCGGTGTAAACGACATTTGTGATCAGATCCCTCAGAGCAGTTGCCAAGGTGGTCTTGGACGCATGTGACCACATATCTTTTGGAGTGTGAAGGCTAAAGTGTCCTGGTCCACACTGAAGGACCGCCTACTCAGCTGGCGTCCTACAAGAACACAGGAAACACGACAGGAAACAACTCTGACCTGCCGACACACCGATAATCGTTTAGAATCATTTGTGCATTCTTGAAAAATTGGAAACACATTACATTGTTCCTTTAACTGTAAAAAATGGTGGACTGATCCACACTCTGGAGCCACGATTGCAGTGTCATTTTAACTTATGTATAAACGTGTTAAACATCATGTGCATGAGCATGACTGTGAAGTAAGCTGATATTGAAACAAAAGAAATACAAAACGTATTTTAAATTACAGTCCTGTGAGTTCATTTTCATTAGAAAATATAGTATTTTGATAGTATATGAAATGTATTCATTTCACTTTTAAAAAATATTTCTAAAGGAAGTACCATTACAGGGAGGGCCAAAGTGCTCCGATAAATATATACAAAATATATTTTTCTGAATACCGAATAGTCTGATTGGACATTTTGCAGCATTTCTGGTTGGAAACAAAGCAGATTTTTGTGTTTTGTGCACAAATTTGAGGACTGACAGCATGAATGAGGTTCAAACAGGTGGACGTACTATATTCCAGTGCAGGTGAACAGTGTTTTTCGGGTCCCTGGTTGTCCTGTATAGGAGCTGAGAGCAGTCACACAGCTGGTATTACTGTCGCTGTTCCCTACCGGTGCACTCATCATACTGCCCATGGTCATACGAGCTTCCTGATCTATAAAGAAAGAAAGAGAGAGAGACAGAGACAGAGAGGGGGGTTCACTTAAACTACAGTGTAGATGGCTGTTAGACACCCCGAGTTATGAAATCATTTGGACCAACCTTTTTCAGTCATTTACGTTGACACAGTTTACATTCAGACCAGTTTAAAGCAATTTAAAACCATCTGTTTTAGACCAGTTCAGACCATTTTACATCAGTTTCAGATCTCATGTGAGCCGAGGTTTTTTTGTATAGATGTTAGCACAGGTTAACTTCTTAACAGTTACATATTTTATTCCTGTGAAAATCTATCTATAGATAGCTTACACCGAGCAGTTCAGAGCTGACTTTCTAACCCGGATTGTTACAGTACCTTGTTTTATTGTAGAGAAGTCAATGATCCAGCTTTCATCCCACAACAGTTTTTGCTTTTGATATCTCAACCACTACAAGAGACATATTTATGAATTAGTTTTTTTATTACTGTGTTATTTTGAATTATTTCACAGAGTTATGCATTAGCATATGTTCTTACCAAAGCAGTCAGTATGAAGCAGAGGCAGAGCAGGCTGAGCGGCAGGCCGATGGCCAGCTTGGTTGCTGGGGTCATCGGGCATTCACCGCAGTCAGCCGGACAGGTGGAACAAAGCTCCACCTCCTCACAAACAGCGTCACCACACACTGAGGGGGTAGAAAAGAGAATGTTCACACTATGTCCTCCACCTTTAGCACAATAAAAACCCAACCCTAAATTTACCCAAGATATTGGTCCCTGAAACTTTAACCCAACGTCCTTCCAGTAGACGTAAACATCTTATATGAACAAGCTCAAGGGGGCACCCTGGTAGCTGGGTTGAACCATGATGCCCCCGTTCATATCCACCCTTGTTGGATGTCATTTCCAATCTCATGTTTCCTGTCATCTCTCTACTGTTGCCGATTTTGTGGCCCAGTGGTCTTGTTCATGAATATGAGTGGATTGGTGTGATGTCTTTGGTGCTACAAGTGTCCAGCGTGACCTTAGAGACGTAGTGACGGAGCTTAGATATCCAAGAGCTGGGAGGACAATTACTGCTCGGTTGAACTACTTTTGTTCCCACGTGATCCATGAAAGTAGTTTTTAGTTACCTTTGCTGGTCACACGATCCTCGTTATGTTTGTTTCCATAGTCATGCAAGGACATAGAGAGGGACATGAACAAATATAACCTACCTACAGCAGGTTGCACAGTGCTCTTGGCCTCAAGAGCAGCTTGCATGCGGCCGACTCGTATGTGAGCGATAAGCGAGGTTAAACCAGCATGGACCAGAACCACCTGCAAGACAGAGTCATTTAGGAACACCAACCAAAGATGTGAAGGCTGAAATTTAACATCAGCAAAACTGAACCTAGGAGTTTATAGTCTGTAGGGAGTTTGGTGATTGACTATACACTGTACCTCCTAGCCTCAAAGAACTTGAGCATTACAAGGAGAGTTAGAAACATTAGTGATATAAATTAGTTATCATCTGCATACAAACATGAACTTTGTAAAAGCAGACGTAAGGGATATATCTTCACTAAAGCTCGAAGCAACCACCTGTTAGCTTCTATCCAGTCATACGAGGTGGTTGATCTTCATTTAATCCTTGTGTTTTGAGACTTCAAGATGTTTTTGTGGAAAGCTTTGGCAAGGTCAGAAAACGTAAGTGATATTGGGCAACACAGAAATTGGGCTTGACATGTAATTGTGTTACCTTGGCAGTCCAGTTGGTTTGGGTCATCTTGCCAGAGGTAGAGATGGTGTGTGTGAAGATTTTTCCATCATCGGGAATCCAGGGACCACAGATGCTATCTGATGTCTTAAAGTTTATGAAATCGTAATTAGTTTCATATCTTTAAAACGTTATTTTGGGGCGACATGGTGGTGATGTGGTTAGTACTGTCGCCTCACAGCAAGAAGAAGAAACCACAATACACACCAGACCAACTCTGACCAGGATAAATCCAATTAGTATCCCTGTAGAGTTTAGTCGGTCCAGTCTAAAACTAGTGTTAAGACATATAAGTCAGTCAGTCCAGTTTAAATCCAGAATAACCAACTGTATGCCAGTATAACAAACCTGGAACATAATATTTTGTCAAATAGTGGCACTTTTAGGTCTAAAGTATCTGCTAAATAAAAAACATCTAAGTATGTACCATGTATCCTAGTGGACAGGAGTGGATGTTGGCGTGATGAATGCAGCAGTTTTCTCCTTCAGCATCTTTCCAGTTGGCCGGACAGTCGTGATGTTCACAAAACCTCCGAGCCGCTTCAGCGTTCACTATGGAACTGAACACATATACGCACCAGACCAGCATTACATTAAAGTGATCACCTCCAGTCTAAGACTAGAGTAAAGATGTAAAACCGTATTAACCTGTGTGTGAAAATGTGGTTTTCGACAGCCCAGTGGTAGAAAGAGTCCCGGGCTGTTACCGAGTATGTGACGCTGAACACCTCATCGGTTTTCACCGTCTCTGGAGGACGGACCACCCAGGCCATCTCCAGACCTGGGCGAGAGACATAGAATAACAGAGAAAGAGAGAGATTATGCTCTGTTATTTATTAATAATATGTGTCATATAATATATTGGTTTACAAAAAGAGAAAATATCAGAATTTCCTCCCTGTAGTACAGTTTAAACCAGACCTTGGCATTAGGCTGCCCACATGACCCAAAATTAGAAAACACAACACAGCAGTGCTTTTATTTTGAAAAAGTTACCTTGAATTACCTTGTTGCTAAAGTTGTGAAAAGTTGACACAGAATGTAGACTTTAAAAAAACAAAACAAAACAAGGACTACAAACGAACTGAATCACCACTACATGACCAAACATGAATATAAAAACTTGCTTTGCTAGCAAACCTCTCGCTTAAAATGAAAAACATTTATTTTTGGAATAAAATTGATAAATTGCTGGTTTACTGCAAAACATATGTACATGTTCTATATTGTAAGTGAAATACTGATTGGAGTTTATTGTTTTTACTGCTATATGAGAGTTACTCCACATTAACAGTCTTATCATAGCATGTATGTATAGAAGGTAAAATAAGTCACCAACATGTCAACATATTTCTAAAAGGTGCTATTGACATGAAATTTTCACCAGATTGCTCAGTTGTGATTTTGGTCCATTCTTTCACACAACAGTCTTCAAATCTTGAAGGTTCCTCTTCTATGAACTCTGATCTTTAGTTCTTTCCATGCTGTAGATTTTCAGTTGGATTCAAGGCCCATGATTGGCTGGGCCATTCTAGCAGCTTTATTTTCTTTCTCTAAAATCAACTGAGAGTTTCCTTGGCTGTGTGTTTGGGGTCCTTGTCTTGCTGAAATGTCTACCCTCATTTCATCTTCACCATCCTGGTGGATGGCAGCAGAGTTTTATCCAGAATGTCTCTGTACATTTTTCTGTTCATCCTTCAATTAACATGAAGTTTGTCAGTACATATGCAGAAAAACACACCCTGATGTTCCCTCCTCCAAACTTCACTGCTGGTGTTTTTGGGGTGATGCGCAGTGACATTTAGTGTGTTGTGGCATCCAAAGAGATTGTCCAAATGTTGTGCAGCAAACTTTAAACGAGCTTCAACACTTTCTCCTTCAGACATGGACTCTTGCGTGGTGAGGGTGCATACAGGCGGTTGAGTGCATTACTTCTTGTTTTCTTTGAAACAGTTGTACCTGCTGATTGCAGGTCTTTCTGGAGCTCTCCACAGGTGGTCCTCGGCTCTTGGACAACTCCTCTGATAATTCTTCTCTCTCCTCTGTCAGACATCTTGCAGGAGCACCCGGGCGAGGCCAGTTTAAGGTTCCACTTCTGGATTATGTCCCCAGCAGTGCTCACTGGAACCTTCAGAAGTTTAGAAACCCTTCTGTAAGCAGTGCCATCACAATGTTTCAAACAAGGTTGTGACGGGCTCGAGCGAGCTCTTTGCTTTCACCCATCATGAGATGTTCCTTGTGTGCCACCTTGGTAATGACACACCTTTTATAGGCCATCAGTTTGGACTGAACCAGCTGGTATTCATTTGCACTGACAAGGGGCAGGATCACTTTCTGATCACTGACAGATTTCAGCTGCTGTCTTGGCGTTCCATGACTTTCTGCACCTTCTTCTTCATGTGTTCAGTGCTTATTTTACCTGTCATTTCATTTCTGTGTCAGTCTCTGCGTATGGACGGATTACTTGGCTTCTTTCCAACATCTGGTGAACTTCTCATGTCAGCAGCACCTTTAGAAATAAGTTGACTGAGAAAAATGGTGAATACTTATTTTACCTCATTTACATTAACATAAATTAACTTATAAGTAATAATATTAATGTAACAGTACTAATAAACTCAAAGTGCTTCCACTACACAGTAGTGTAGCAGTAACCAGGTTTATGCATTCAACATTACTAAAGACAATTTGTTTGTCCGAACCCAACAGAGAAAATGAATGCAGTCATTTTGAGTTTATTAGTACTATTACATAAATCTGATTACTTTATTTATATTAAAACCATGTAATTCAAATGGATGGACATTTTCTATGTAACTGAAATGCATAAGTGGCATATAAATAAAATAAAATAAAAAAATGAAAAGATCAAGATAAACTGCAGCGTGTGTTCGTGGTGATGAAGCGGCTCCATTTTAATGGCGCTCCATGACACCACAGAAGAAGAAGAAATCAGGCTGTGACACAAACACACAATAGTAGACAAGCAGAAAAATCTGGAACATGACACGACTTCATCACAGATCAGCTGTTCAGTGTCAGGTTCTCACCGCCACAGTCCATCATGTTATATTCGTTGGGTTTGTCCAGAGGCCAGCAGTCGTACTCACTGTTGTCCAGATCGTGCCAGCAACACGTCGGACCAACACAGCAAACACACAACTGGAAACAACACAACACAGCCAAATAATCCATTAAGCAGCTCCACACACACACACACACACCTGTGTACGTGATGTAATATAAAAGTCTTTTAAATCACAGAATCAAGAAAATAAACATCTGATTGTAAAACCAGAATATATGGCAGTAAATTGTAATTACTTTTCTTCTAAGAATGATTTAAATCTTTCACATCATTCATGTGCTGCTTCTGTCTTCTAAGTAAAATGAACATCAGAATGGAAGTGATTTAACTTCCTCTGAATTTTAACACTGATTAATAATTATTGATTTGATGGAAGACAACCAACTGATCTGACAGTCAACATCCTAATAAATGTAACTATTTAGTTATTTCATTAATTAACTTTTAGACGTCTTACCCAGAGCAGAAACCAAAATCTTTCCTTCATGTTGCTGCTGAAGGACAGACAGACGTCTGAGCGCTTCAATCCAGACTCTGAGACGAGTTGAGCAGGAGGAAAGGTGGAGGAAAGGTGGAGGATGGTCGAGAGAGGAAGGACAGAGAGAGAAAGAGAGAGAGAGAGAGAGAGCGTTCTCTGCCCTCTGGTGGTCAGGTCTGTTACTGCTCCCAAAATCAAAGTGTCCGTTTTAATCACCAAAAAAATATCAAATCGTATAAATCAGCGTTTTAGTGATACATAGTATTTGTAGAGGCTGCTGAGCTCGCCCAGTTCTGGTTCTGGCACAACAGAAGGTTCAGGGTCACCCACACACCTGGACTGACCTCCAATCTGTTTAAATCTCAACTTACTCGTCACTGTTTGAACTTTTACCTCCACTTGAGCTTTTCTACATTTCTTTAAAGTGCCACAGACTTTACTACATTCATACTTTTATCACTTGTGAGTAAAAGTACTTCATAAACTAAAGCCAGCAGAATATAAATCAATTATTTAAATGAGCTCCACCTTTATCAGCTGCAACATTAAAGTGATGAACAGATAAATGCATCAATAGTCATAAATGTCTGACCATAACACAACAGTTACACTTCAAAAACTTTATTTATACAGCACTTTAACTCTACAAAGTAGAGTTTTATAAAAGACTGTAATATTTAATGGTATATTTTGTTTGGTGTTTTACTGTCAGAACTGTAAAATCTACAGACATTTAAAATATGGAATAAAACTCCAACCTTAAATGTCAAATCAACACTACTAACATCCTTTTACTGTAATATTAGAAAAGTTTTACCGTGTTTATTACGGTAAAATATACAATGAGGTCACCGGAATGTTTATTTTAAAATAAGTTTCGTATTTCCTGTTTTATTTTACTCAGACAGATCTTGGCATGCATGCTTGCCTCTTCTGCCTTGTTGATCTAAAAAGACCTGAGGCGGGCTGAATGGCGCCTGGTTGCTCAAACAAGCCATCTGTAATGACACCCACCTGTCAATCAAAGCGTCCACGCTCTTAATCCTGCATAACTTTAAGCCTTAATATAACCTGAACAGGTGAGTTGTATATAAATTCACCCTCAGTACAGTTGTCATGAACGGGGAAATTAGCTACAGAGACCAAAACTGTTTTTTGTACCAGGCTGTAAACATGTTTATTTCTGCTGTGAAGTTGGACATTTGAACATGGGGACTTATGGAGACTGACTCACTTCTGGAGCCAGCCTCAAGTGGACGACAAGAGGAACTGCAGTTTTTAGCACTTCCTGCGTTGACTTCACTTCACAGACACAGAGGTTGTTGCTTGGTTATTAACTTGTTATTTTGTTTAAGCCTCTCGCTTGTTATCTGGTTTTAACTTGCACCTAGCTTGTTTTATCTTTGTGTTAGCTTGTTTTAGTCTCTTGTTAGCTTGTTGTAGCTTGCAGCTAGCTTGTTTTAGTCTTGTTATCTTGTTGTTAGCTTGTTTTAGTCTCTTGTTATCTTGTTGTTAGCTTGTTGTAGCTTGCAGCTAGCTTGTTTTAGTCTTGTTATCTTGTTGTTAGCTTGTTTTAGTCTCTTGTTATCTTGTTGTTAGCTTGTTTTAGCTTGCAGCTAGCTTGTTTTAGTCTTGTTATTTTGTTGTTAGCTTGTTTTAGTCTCTTGTTATCTTGTTGTTAGCTTGTTTTAGCTTGCAGCTAGCTTGTTTTAGTCTCGTTATTTTGTTGTTAGCTTGTTTTAGCTTGCAGCTAGCTTGTTTTAGTCTTGTTATTTTGTTGTTAGCTTGTTTTAGTCTCTTGTTATCTTGTTGTTAGCTTGTTTTATCTTTGTGTTAGCTTGTTTTAGTCTCTTGTTAGCTTGTTGTAGCTTGCAGCTAGCTTGTTTTAGTCTTGTTATCTTGTTGTTAGCTTGTTTTAGTCTCTTGTTATCTTGTTGTTAGCTTGTTTTAGCTTGCAGCTAGCTTGTTTTAGTCTTGTTATTTTGTTGTTAGCTTGTTTTAGTCTCTTGTTATCTTGTTGTTAGCTTGTTTTAGCTTGCAGCTAGCTTGTTTTAGTCTCGTTATTTTGTTGTTAGCTTGTTTTAGCTTGCAGCTAGCTTGTTTTAGTCTTGTTATTTTGTTGTTAGCTTGTTTTAGTCTCTTGTTATCTTGTTGTTAGCTTGTTTTATGTTTGTGTTAGCTTGTTTTAGTCTTTTTTTTTGTTGTTAGCTTGTTTTAGTCTCTCGTTATCTTGTTGTTAGCTTGTTTTGTCTTTGTGTTAGCTTGTTTTAGTCTCTTGTTATCTTGTTGTTAGCTTGTTTTATGTTTGTGTTAGCTTGTTTTAGTCTTTTTTTTTGTTGTTAGCTTGTTTTAGTCTCGTTATCTTGTTGTTAGCTTGTTTTAGCCTGTTTAAGCTTGACGTTATTCTGCATTAGCTTGCAGTTAGCTTGCAGTTAGCTTGTAGTTAGTTACCAGGCTGTAAACATGTTTATTTCTGTTGTGAAGTTGGACATTTGAACATGGGGACTTATGGAGACCGACTTACTTCTGGAGCCAGCCTCAGGTGGACGAGTGAAGCGTGTCTGTGGTTGGAGACCAAAAGCAAACAGACTTCTTCTTCTCTCACTTTGCCTGTTTTTTGTTTTTTTTGTTCTCTGTGCGCTGATTGGCTGGTCGGGTTCTACCGGCATGAGACTACAACTCGCTGTCATTGTACCAATCACAGAGTGCACGAGGACACACACACACACAGCCGAGATCCACACAACGTTCATGCGCGCGCGGCGAATCAAATTAACGGATAATTGATTTTGTTTTTATTCTTTTTTCTTTGTTAAAAAAACGTTTTAACAGACTCACCGATTGTTTTTACCGCCTCGAGCCGAACCGAGCTGTACGGAGACGCTCTGTGACGTACTGAGACTGTGTGTTCACGTGGAGTCTAACTTGGACCGGACCGGATCACAGTGGGATTAAACAAGTGGACTGACCCGGGTCGTGTCCCGGTTTTTAAAGGAAGAGAATGCTGACCCGGGTCAGCCTGGCTCTGTTGTCCGTGTTGTGTGTGTGGAGCCTCGGTCAGCGGCTGGACTCTGACAGGTCAACAGTGAATTTAATTCATTAATAATGTCTGTATGCTCATTTATAGTGACGTCATAGTAAGCTCATTACATTAAGTCCATTAAAATGTTACAACTAACGAGTTAAAGGTCGGAGCTTCCTCCTCCTCCCCCTCCTCCTCCTTCATGTTCAGACAGGTCCATGTACACACTCAGCCGGTCTGAACCGGCCCAGCCGACATGAACTTATTTCACACGTTTTATTTTGAAATTGATCCAGGGGTCAGATCACGTGACCCCCAAACTGTCTGTCAGTACACGTCATTAATGTGACGTAATGTGTGTTAACAGCCGCGCTGACCAGGCGGCGCTGTCCAACGGTCTCTGTCGCTATGGCAACAGCGTGGAGTGTTGCTGGGGCTGGAGACTGATGGACTGGGGACGCTGTCAACGTGAGAACACACACACACACACACACACACACACACACACACACACACACACACACAGCATGAGTAGAGTAGAGTAGAGGTGAAGCTAATATAATAAAGCTAACACAGCTAACGCTGAGGATCCAGCTGGTTTGGAGCTAGTGCTAATGTAGCTAATTGCTAACGTAAGTTGATATTATGGACCTCGCTAGTTTTGGGAAAAGGCTAACATAGCTAACTGATTATATAAGCTAATGGTGTAGATTTAGCTAACTTTGAGTCACGATACCAAAATGAGTAACAACGATACTATACCAGACAAAGTATCACGATACTATACCAGACAAAGTATCACGATACTATACCAGACAAAGTATCACGATACTATACCAGACGATACTATACCAGACAAAGTATCACGATACTATACCAGACGATACTATACCAGACAAAGTATCACGATACTATACCAGACAAAGTATCACGATACTATACCAGACAAAGTATCACGAGTACCGTATCATGGTATCATGGGTACCGTGGGTATCGTGCAACTCTATAGCTAATGTAGCTAACTGAACTGACTCAGCCCCAGGATGCCAGGAGCTCTACTTCTATTCTACTTCCTGTTTGGTGGAGACTTTAAAATGCTTGTTTGTGTGTGTGTGTGTGTGTGTGTGTGTGTGTGTGTGTGTGTGTGTGTGTGTGTGTGTGTGTAGCTCACTGTCAACAGGGTTGTAAACATGGAGAGTGTGTCGGACCAGACAGATGCAAATGTCACCCAGGATACACTGGCAAGACCTGTAACCAAGGTAACTGCAAATATGTGTGTGTGAAGAAGCCACAGGCCTCTGTAGCTTCACACAGATTTGATTTCCCATCATGCCTCACAGACAGAGACACATTCCTGTAATGCTTGTTTGACCTGCAAAGACGTGTTTTCCCTTGAGACCCCCAACACACACACACACACACTCACACTCACACTTCTGTTTCCAATGTTAGACCAGCACACACAAGCAGGTGTACTCCACACACACAGTGTTAATCTCCTGATTAGAGGCTACATTATGAGTCATATCCTGATTATAGAACAACATCTGGCTTTAAACTGAGGCTTCACACACTCTGTAATATAACACTACACACACACACACACACACACACACACACACACACTCACAGGATAAAGGTTAACCCTACAAGTTGACATGAAGAGTGAAAACAGAGAAAATGTTCCTCTCAGTTTAACCTTTGATTCCCGCCCTTTACCCTCTGTTGTCTTGTGTGTGTGTGTGTGTGTGTGTGTGTGTGTGTGTGTGTGTGTGTGTGTGTGTGTGTTAGATCTGAATGAGTGCGGTGTGAAGCCTCGGCCCTGTAAGCATCGCTGCATGAACACACTGGGCACCTATAAGTGTTACTGTCTGGACGGATACACAGTACAGCCGGACAGCAGCTGCAGGAGTGAGTGTACACACACACACACACACACACACACACACACACACACACACAGACTACGTCCAGGTTTTAGACAGTCTGCGGGGACGTCACAGAGACTACGTCCAGGTTTTACAGTCTTCAGTTTCATTGTTTTCTTTGATGTGTGTGTGTGTGTTTGGACTTTCAGATGCTCGCACCTGTTACCATGCCAACTGTCAGTACGGCTGTGAGGTCATCATGGGAGCGGTCCGATGCACCTGTCCATCGCCAGGGTTACGGCTGGGACCAGACAGACGCACCTGTGTCGGTCAGTAGGTCGGTCCATTTCTCCGGACGGTGAAACATCGACCGAGACGTCGTTCATCTTCTTCTCTTTCTCCGCAGACATCGACGAGTGTATGTCGTCCGGCGCCGTGTGTCCACGCCGCAGGAAGTGTGTGAACACGTTCGGGAGCTTCACCTGTAAATGTCACCTTGGCTTCAAACTCACGTACATCAATGGACGGTACACCTGCATCGGTGAGGCTGTGTGTGTGGTGACTGATGGGACCCAGCTGGACAAGGTCTGTTCTGGACTGGGTCAGTTGGACCAGTCTGGGTCAGTTGGACCAGTCTGGGTCAGGTGGACTAGTCTGGGTCAGGTGGACCAGGTCTGTTGACAGTCAGCAGATCTGGGACCTTAATCGGGTTCTGTTCAGGATTCTTGGTGTTATTCAGAGATCCAGCCTGCAACAGAACCACTGTCATCAAGAACCTGTAGACTGATACACCCACCTCAGTCTGGACTTCAGGACCAGGAAAACCTGAAGCAGAACATGTCAGGTTCTTCTTGATCCAGTTTAGCACTGACTGTGTGTTGTGTTGGGTTGTGTGTAGTTTCTAACCTCTCCGTGTGAACAGATAAAGACACCCGGCCGTTCTGTTCTCTGAATCCAGCCTCTCCAAAGTGCAGGTGTGAACACGGCAGCTGTGCAGGTAACAACACTGTCACAACACGTGAACATGTCCATAAGACAACAGGTGAACATATTTACATACAGTTCAACAGTGCAGTTATTATTCAGACACATAAGATGACATGTAAGAGATCACGTGTTTCCATAGTAACAGAGTGTAACCAAGTCTCTTTCTTCCAGCTGTCCTCAAAGTCACTCTGAAGCCACAGACACCGAGAACTACAAGCCCAGCACCTGCAAGGACTACAACTCCCATCACCACCTCTACTACGACAGCTCAGGCAACCACTCCAACAACCACTCCAACAACTACTTCAACAACTACCCCAACAACTACTCCATCAACTACCCCAACAACTGCCCCAACAACTGCCCCAACAACTACTCCATCAACTACTCCAACAACTACCCCAACAACTACTCCATCAACTACCCCAACAACTGCCCCAACAACTACTCCATCAACTACCCCAACAACTACCCCAACAACTACTCCAGCAACTCTAACAACTACTCCATCGACCCCAACAACTACCCCAACAACAACTCCATCAACTACCCCAACAACTATTCCATCAACTACTCCATCAACTACCCCACCAACTACCCCAACAACTACTCCATCAACTACCCCAACAACTACCCATACAAATACTCCATCAACTTCCCCAACAACTACCGCAACTACCCCAACAAATACTCCATCAACTACCCCAACAACTACCCCAACAGCTACTCCATCAACTACCCCAACAACTACCCAAACAAATACTCCATCAACTACCCCAACAACTACTCCAACAACTTCACCAACTACCCCAACAAATACTCCATCAACTACCCCAACAACTACCCCAACAGCTACTCCATCAACTACCCCAACAACTACCCCAACAAATACTCCATCAACTACCCCAACAACTACCCCAACAGCTACTCCATCAACTACCCCAACAACTACCAACACTCCTACTACAGTGGAACCAATCACAGCTACCACGGTTGCCCTGACAACCACGATGGTCACCACCAGCTCCCTGTTAACGACGACAATGAACAACAGGATCAACAAGGAAGTGACACACAGACAGAGAGGAGACGTGCACAGTAAGGACGCACACATACAATAACTGTGACGATTAATCAAGTAATCAATGAGTGGATTGACCAGACAATCAGATCCTGGAAAGGTCCTGGAAAGTAGCACCTTGTAGTCATTCTTTCATGTTTGTGTGTTGCAGTCCCTCGACATCCCGATCACAATCAGGTGTGGGAGTTTGACATCGAGCTGGGAAACACAGCCGAGGACGCCAGAGACGATCCTGGTAAGAGTGTGTTTGTTTTAATCACCTTGATGGGGCTAAAGTTTGTACCCAACCTGAATGTGAAGGTCTTCCCTGAAAGGACACAGTACAAACGTACTCAATGGCAGCCGGACCGGACACAAACGGAAACAGACTTTAACTCCTGCAGATCTGCACTGACCTGTGATCAGGTGAACGGTGTCTCTGTCATTCGTACGTCTGTTCTCACACTATGTAACTTTGGGCTCCGGGTCGGGAGAAGTACGTAACGCTTTACGGCACTAAGTCACACACCACCAACTATTTCACTGATTTTGGTGAAACTGGATCATATTTTATGGAGAAAATGTTTTCTGGTTTTCCCTCTGATGTCCTCCGGCTGCTCCGCCTCAACTCTCTGTGATTTACAGAGTTTATGATGGACAGTGAAGTAAACTGCTGACAGCTGTAGCTGCTGTTAGCTCATGTTAGCTCTGTTTGATAGCTGCTGTTAGATAATGTTAGCTCAGTTTGTTAGCTGCTGTTAGATAATGTTAGCTCAGTTAGTTAGCTGCTATTTGATAATGTTAGCTCAGTTTGATAGCTGCTGTCAGCTGCTGTTAGCTCAGTTTGTTAGCCGCTGTTAGCTGCTGTTAGCTCAGTTTGTTAGCTGCTGTTAGCTAATGTTAGCTCAGTTTGTTAGCTGCTGTTAGCTAATGTTAGCTAGGTTTGTTAGCTGTTGTCTGTATTGTACTCTAAAGGCAGTGCTTTGTCCACTCTGGGCTCCTGTAGGAATGATGTGTGTGTGCGTGTGTGTGTGTTGTAGAGGTTGGCATGCTGCGATGTACCTTCGATCACGGACTGTGTGATTGGATGTCAGACAGAGAAGGTGATCTGCACTGGGAGGCTGCTCAGAGCCCTGCAGGTAACATAATGTAACACATAACCAGTATTCCTGACATATTACCACGTTCATGACATATTTCCACGTTCAGAACATATTTCCAGAACACTAAAGGTCACTGTCCATTTTATTAGGTCCACCAAGTTCACTGCACAGCAAATAACTAAAGCTGTCAGACAAATGTAATCGAGTAAAAAAGCAGCTGACTCATGATTTCAGGTGGGCGGTACCTGTCTGTCCCTGAGCTGAAGGCAGGCCAGAGGAGCATCCGTGGTGCCCGATTGGCCGTTCAAGTAGTGCCGCCCTGGAGCCATGGTGCCCTGTGTTTCTCCTTCTCTCATTGGCTGACCGAGCATCATGTGGGCGTGCTGCAGCTGTTTGTCAGGGAAAGGGGGCAGGGCCAAAGGTACCACGTTGCAAAATGTCTCTCGCATTCAACGTAACTTCTACGGGAGTTGTGACGTCTTGCTTCTGATTGGCTGTTGCAGGTACGGCCCCGCCCTCTGGAGCAGGACAGGTGGACACGGTTGGAGACACACACAGGTTACCATGACCACGGCGTCTGTCTACAAGGTGACACACACACACACACACACGTTTTTGTGTGTGTGGTTGTTTGTCTTGTTGATGACAGGTGTGTGTGTGTGTGTGTGTGTGTGTACAGGTGTTGTTGAAGGCCGAGCGGAGGAGAGGACGGCGAGGACAGATCTCTGTTGATGATGTCACAATGAGACAGGGAGCGTGTCGATGACATCACAACACGAGGACACTGAACAAACAAAGCGTGTGTGTGTGTGTGGCTGAACTTCCTGTGACCTGACGACGTGGAAACCACCAATCAGGAGAGACGAGCTCGCATCCCGTTTCTCAGCTCTGATTGGATGATCCGTATCTCTCCTCGCTGATGCAGTTTGTCTTGTTGCTGTCCTCGGTGTTGCCATGGTGATGACCTGTGACATCACAGTTACGTCTGTTTGTGTTCATGTTTCAACCTGTGTGACATTCATTTGATTTTCTTCACTCACTCTGTATCAAACTGATCAAAATAAACTATTATTTATATTCTTATATATTCTACATGTGTCTGTTATCTGCATCAATCAAGCTAACTAGCTTGCAGGATCTAAACACATAGCATCGTCGCTAAGGTTTAGCTGCTTTTAATGAAAGACATGCTATGCAGAGGGGGGCCACACATTGACTGTGGCCTTCAGTGTTGTATTGAAAAGCATATTGTGTTATTTCTTTAGCAGGTGTCAGGTAACGTCACCTGTAACATGGAACTTGGCTCCACCTTTGACCTCCGACCTTTGTAGCATCACCTGCAGGAACGGAGACAGGAAGAGGAGGGAAGTATGGAACATCTGCTTCTGAGCAGGCGGAGATGCAGATTCCTGAGTTTATAGACACGCAACACGCAGGTGAGGAGGCAGACCTGTGATTAGTGTGTGGATACAGCCCTGCTTGTTAACCCTGTAATCAGCAGGAGAAACTCCACTCTCCCTGTCTGAACCACAGCAGCACAAACCACACCCACCTGTCAATCAAAGCGTCCACGCTCTTAATCCTGCATAACTTTAAGCCTTAATATAATCTGAACAGGTGAGTTGTATATAAACTCACCCTCAGTACAGTTGTCATGAACGGGGAAATTAGCTACAGAGACCAAAACTGTTTTTTGTACCAGGCTGTAAACATGTTTATTTCTGCTGTGAAGTTGGACATTTGAACATGGGGACTTATGGAGACTGACTCACTTCTGGAGCCAGCCTCAAGTGGACGAGTGAAGTGTGTCTGTGGTTGGAGACCAAAAACAAAACAGACTTCTTCTCTCACTTTGCCTCTGTGTTTTTTTTCGGTTCAATGGGCTGATCAGATTCTACGGACGCGCACACGGACGCGCACACGGACACACACGGACACACACGGACACACGGACACACACACGGACACACACACGGACACACACACACACACACACACACACGTTCTTGGACCCTGGGCGATACAATAGGGTGAAGTTGAATCAGGTGAAGAAAAGCACCCACCTGGCCTGGCTGGAGTTGAGGCGCTTCGCTGCTCCGATGTACTCTAGATTCTTGTGGTCAGTCCACACCAGGAACGACAGCTCAGCCCCCTCTAACCAGTGCCGCCACTCCTCCAAAACCACCTTCACGGCCAACAGTTCCCAATCACCCACATCATAATTTCTCTCTGCTTGGGAAAGTTTCCGAGAGAGGAAGGCACATGGATGGAGCTTGCCATCGGATGGTGACTGCTGGGAGAGCACTGCCCCGATACCGAGATCTGAGGCATCCACCTCCACTATACACTGGAGATGAGAGTCAGGAAGGACGAGAACTGGAGCTGAAGTGAACCTTTCCTTCAGCCTTTTTGAAGGCAGATTCGGCCTGGGGGACCACTGAAACTTAGCATAAGGAGAGGTTAGTGCACGCAAGGGTGCTGCGACAGTGCTAAAGTTTCTAATGAACTTCCTGTAAAAGTTAGCAAACCCCAGAAAGCACTGCACCATCTTGTGGTTCGTAGGGGTAGGCCACTCGGCTACAGCACTAACCTTCTCTGGGTCCATCTGTATGTGGTCTGTGGAAACGATGAACCCCAGGAAGGAGACCGAAGTCACATGAAACTCACACTTCTCAGCCTTTATGAACAACTTGTGGTCAAAAAGGCGCCGTAGCACTGACCGCACATGTTGGATGTGCATCTCTTCATCCGAGGAAGAAAAAATTAAAAAAAAAAAAAAAAAAATCAGGATGTCGTCCAGGTACACAAAGACATAATGATTCAGCGTGTCCTGCAGAACGTCAGTGACCAAGGCCTGGAAGACAGCTGGGGCAGTCGTTAGTCCAAAAGGCACGACCAGATAGTCATAGTGGCCACAAGGGGTATCCCCCTCTCTGATCCTCACTAGGTGATAGGCATTTCTAAGATCCAGTTTGGAGAAAATCTTTCAAAAATTTCAAATGCTGAGGAGATTAAAGGGAGGGGGTACCTGTTCTTTACGGTGATGTCATTTAGGCTGCGATAATAGATGCAGGGACTTGTCCCACTTTTTCACAAAAAGAAACCAGCAGGAGAGGAGGAAGCTGCCAACGAGGAGTCAATGTACTGCCACATAGTTTCCCTCTCTGACGGGGAGTGGGAATACAGCAATTTCTCCACAACAGTAAACAGTCTTTAATCCAAGGCAAACGTTCGGTACACAGGTGTTCAGTCAGGTAAAGCAGGAAAACAAGGCAAGAGCAGGGTCAAAACAAAAATGAAGTACACAAGAAAACCCGCTGGAAAGTAGGACTCATACACTAACAATCTGGCACTGGGGAAGGGGAAACAAAGGGTTTAAATACCCAGAGCAAATGAGGTGATGAGACACAGGTATGTGTGATTAGAGGCGGGACAACCACAAGGGAAAACTGGGAGGCTGGAGTAGGCGGAGGAGTGTCTGAGACTGTGACAATACATAATGTTACGTCCACGTCTGTGCTGCACCTGTTGTTGCTGTCTTCCTCTCCTCCCTCCTGGAGTCACAGGCAGCAGCTGCAGCACACACCTGAAGCTCATCTGGTCATTACTCCTTCTGCTGAAATACACCGGTTCTCCACTCACTCTTCACCAGATCTTTACAGTTTCCCCCGTGGTACCTAATCAGGCTCCTCTTCGCATTGAATCCTACTCCCAGTGTTTTTTGAGACTCCTTGTGCTTCCTTGGTTTTCCTGTATTTTTTCCCTCCCCGTGTTTCCTGCCTCGTTTTTTGACCCTGTGCTTCAGATCACCAACCCCTGCTCAGCAGCTGCCAGCCTGGACCCGCTCCTCTCCCGGACCCTCACCTCATCCTCACCCCACCGTCGTCCTCTCCCCCCTCTCGTGTCTTCAGCCTTTCTTTGTTTTTCGTGAATAAACGCAGTACCACTCAGCGTCCGCCTCTTTGGTCCGATACCACCCGTTGTAACTGTAACTGTAGAACTGTCTGTCTGTCTCAGTGGACTACGTATCTATGCATCACCATATCAGGTGAATTAAACAAACTGTCTTTTCTTCCAAACATTCAGATACAACATTTTCACTGCAGCCTGTTTATCAGTCTTGTGTTGATATTGATGTGTGAGGCCGTGAGCTCGCTGCATGACGATCAATTAATGCAGGTGATCGTCTCAGCAGGGACAAAAAGGACGACACACCCAGTCCCAGGTGAGCGTGGGTTGGAATGGTGGCTCTGTTTCCCCTCGGGCATCTTCACACAGCTTCAGTGTCACTTAGTCATGAGATCAGTTTGAGGCTTAATTAGATGGACGTGTTCTGATGATCCAAACCAAGCACAGAAAGAGCCCTTTAAAACATCTATGGGATTATTAACATGCAGACATACCAACAACCAAGACACTAAATCAAGACTAGCACATCACTGAACAAACTGAATCAACAGTCTGAACAGCCACAAACAGCCGACTGAAACAGCCGTGTTCTTCCTTTAGCAGGATTTTGTCACTTCACATCAGCTATAATAAAATGATGCCAGCTTTATCCTTTAGTCAGGGGTTCGAGTGCTCACAGCAATCACAGCACTGGTACAGAACACATCATGGTAACTGTCTTTTCTTCCAAACATTCAGATACAACATTTTCACTGCAGCCTGTTTATCAGTCTTGTGTTGATATTGATGTGTGAGGCCGTGAGCTCGCTGCATGACGATCAATTAATGCAGGTGATCGTCTCAGCAGGGACAAAAAGGACGACACACCCAGTCCCAGGTGAGCGTGGGCTGGAATGGTGGCTCTGTTTCCCCTCGGGCATCTTCACACAGCTTCAGTATGTTGAGAATGTTGCTGTCAGCTTCTGTCAAAGACAAAGAAAGATGATCACAGAGGAGTTGTTATCAGTGCTTGAAGGCAGATCATCAGTGTCAATGACTTACCCCCAAACCCCGCCATCAACACAACAATATATTATATTATATGTATTATTTTATTATACATAATCTTAAATACAAAAAGGTGACAAGAACAGAGAAAAACAAGATAAATAAATGAAATACAGGATATAAACACCAATGTAAATTGCACAAATCCTTCATCACAGGATCTAATAACCATGCTTGAAAAATCCCTGAAGAAAGCTAAAAAATACATAAATAAATAAAAAACTACATAAAACTGCAGTAAACTATTTCATATTTTACATACGAGTTTTGTTTTGCATCATCCTAACACCATCTGAACAGCTCCAGTTATGATAACACAGTTTTGTACATAGAGAAACAGCTGATAATTAACATAATCTGAATTCAGTGCTCAGACTGTAGCAGATTTTTCAACCTGGGTTTTTCACCCTGTTTACAACTGGCATTAACATTAACAACAGGTGTGAAGTGCAATCTACTACCCACACACACTCACGCACACAGACACACACACACACACACCTGAGAAATCCTGCAAGGAACATGTGGCTGCAGAGGTAGACGGCTCCTGATCAGACTCCACGACCATGTCTGTGGCTGCTGTGGAAGTATCTGACTCCTCACTTTGGCCAGTGGGTGCTCCAGCTCCAAAATATTTCAATTTACAATTAAGATACAATGTGTAAGTTAGATCACACTCACATCACACATGCATCAGTTACCCAATTAAAATGAGCATAATGCACATTTTAATAACATTTGTTAACATCCTATAAACTAAGCATAACACACTGCAGATTATTTAAAAAGCTATATCACATGTAGCTTACAAAATGCCATGTCAGTGTATATTATAAGTTGTTTAAGTTAGCATACAGTACAGTAATAAAACATCCACAGTCAGGACGTCTGTGTGAATTTGCACTTGTTGTGTTGCAAACACAAACCAGACTAGGCTGCCTATGGGTGGAATTAGTTGCATGACATGATGCCTCAATTCTAATAGTTGCTAGTTCAGCAAAAATAAATACGACCAAATACAGTCATCTTCTGTGGCTAATAGCAACATATTAGTAAGACACACACAGACTGCGCCCTGGGCGGTCGCCCACATTGCCCATAACAAAAACCGGCCCTGGTTGGAATGGTGGCTCTGTTTCCCCTCGGGCATCTTCACACAGCTTCAGTATGTTGAGAATGTTGCTGTTCAGCTTCTGTCAAAGACAAAGAAAGATGATCACAGAGTTGTCAGGTATCAGTGCCTGAAGGAAGATCATCAGTGTCAACACTTCAGGTGAGCGTGGGCTGGAATGGTGGCTCTGTTTCCCCTCGGGCATCTTCACACAGCTTCAGTATGTTGAGAATGTTGTAACTTTAATTTCAGTGTGTTTCCACCTGATTTCCTCTGTGAATCAAAAACTATCTCATGGACGCTGTCAGACTGTGTGACAGAGATCCTGGCCCACAGTGCATCGTGGAAAGTGACAAACACTTTGTAAAAGTCACGGACCTGCCCGGCTCTCACTGCGGGAGGCGGAGGCTGTTTTCTGGGACAGAGTTCACTGTAGTGTCGCTGTGGAGGACTGACTGGGTCACGGAGACTTTTAGCTCCAAATTCACCGATTTTTATCTCAAAGCAAATGCAGCTGAAGAGAGAGAGAGAGATGGAGAACGACATGCAGCAAAGGGCCACAGGTCGGATTCGAACCCTGGGCTGCTGCAATCAATCAATCAATCAATCAATCAATCAATCAATCAATCAATCAATCAATCAATCAATCAATCAGCCTTTATTTGTACAGCACTTTTCATACAATAAATAAACACAAAGTGCTTCACATAAAAACATAAAACATAGAAACAAGCAAACACCCTCCGCCCTGCCACCCATCCCATTATGAACAAAGCACAAACTGAGGACGCGCCATCTCAAAAAGAGAAGTCTGAAGTTTGCTCTTAAAAATATGGACAGTCTCTGATGCTGGGTCAGGGTTAGGGGGTCAGGTCTTTGTACATGGGGCAGCTGCTCCACCAACTGAGCTCAACAACGGCCCGATACGCAGCCGTTCAATGTTTCAAACCCCACCGGTCCGCCCCGGTCCAGTTCAGGAGTGGGCCTGTGCTCGGCTCGGTTCTATTTTTGACGGACACTGCAACCATCTCGAGCTGACAGGAAGCCAGACATGAACCAGGAAATGACCAAATCTGAGCCAGTAAACAAAGCGTGGAGGGAGAAATGCTCTGAAACGCTCCCAGTGGTTTGAAGTCGATGCAGGACGGGAAGAACAGACGTGACGGAGTCGTGTTGGTGACGGAGTCGTGTTGGTGACGGAGTCGTGTCCGGTGGAGTTTGGACAGACGTAGAAGCTGCTTCATGAAATAAACCTTGTTGTTGTTGTCATACTAATAAACTCAATGCGTCTCCACTGCACAGTAACCAGGTTTATTAATAAAGAGCCTTTTAATGCAGTCATTGTGAGTTTGTTAGTAATATTACATAAATCTTATTACTTGCTTCACATTAAGTTTGCTTATTTATATTAAAACGTTGTCTTTCAAATGCACTGTAAAAACATCAAGGCAACATGATGCAGGAGATTTTTGAGTTTTCTCAGCTTTTGTTGCATTAACTAAAGTTTTCAAGTTCTGCAAAGAGTTCTGCCAACTTGGACCTTCTTGTTCACCTAATTAGGATAATCCTGAGACTAATAAAGAAATTCTTGCTTGAATGTATTTCTACCTCCTTCAAACATAATAAACATTTTACCTTTATAAATCAAGCTAAATTTATGTTGCTGTAATTTTATTTGAAAAATACTCAATAGATGGATAATTAATAAAACAGACTAAATGTTTATTCAGCTTGACAGTGAACAGACAGGTTAAGCACCTCAAATACAACATTTGTAAAAAAAACACACACACACACACACACACACACACACACACACACAGTCTGTGCACGCAAGGTCAACTTTATTATCAATGCTGCCATGCGTACAGCACATATCGTATCCCTGCTGCAAACAGCAATAAACATGAAGTGTAAAAAAGTATAAGATATAAAATATAAAAAATATATACAAGCTCAAAGATATCTAAGAAAGACAGTGGAAATCTAAAAGTAAGGTTTGATTTTGACATTGGTGGGGACACAAAGGTCCACTCCTGAAGCTAGGTGGAGCACTCCTGAAAGTTGATGTTTTTTTTTAAATACATGAAAAATAATAAGTAAAAATAACTTTAAAAAAGTGTGTCTGACCAAGAGTCACCAATCCAGATCTTTGAGGACTACACACCAGAACGAGCTAAATATCGAACAGTGATGGACGACATGCTAAGTGAGTTATTGTGTTTATTTCAAAGGGTCTTCAGGACTGGTTGGACACTGTTTACCATTTAACTGCTGTGCTGTGCTAGCCCTGTGTGTTACACTCCACTTAATTCTAATTTGAAGTTAATTAAAGAAAATAATGGCTTGTATTATTTTAGTTCATATCACTGAAAAGGTTGTCAAGCTAATACACGAAAACTATCATTATGATGAGAGGGGGACTAACTGCAGTTCACTCAATGTTTAATTCTAAGTGATTAATACCCTGTATTTTATTTCTACTCTACATTTACTTTGTTTTATTCGGAATGCATTGGACTAAATATAAAGCACGGAAAATGTTCATTTTAATTGCATTGATTCTGGCAGATATAGAAAGGTTTAGTAGCGACCATTGCTCAAAAAAAGAGAAAATTTTCCCTATAGAGATTAACCAACATTTTGGCAACATACACTCCAAGATAAACAAAGCCAGAGTTTACATTTTGGAGTTGAAGTGAATTTTCATTTACCTCTCCATTAACAGCAAACGTTTCACTTTAGCCCAGGTTGAGGTTCTAACCAGAGAGTCTACTAAATTTGTCTAGGACTGAGAGGGCTGCAGGAACAGAACGTGACAGGTTAGACAAAAACAGCAAAAGATCATCCACATACAGCGCCACCTTCGGCTCTACACCATTTCTGGTTATACCATCACAATGGCAAATAAGAGTGGACTTAATGGGCAACCCTGCCTTGTGGAACGATGTAACTGAAAATATTCAGAATTTGTGCCATTTGTCCTGACCGAGGCCTAAACTATTTTTTCCCCAAAGTAAAAAAAGGATAATCCCAGAGCTGTCCCCTGCGTCCAGAGCTATCAGAGCTTCTGGGAGAGCGATTGGAGGAGGATTATAAACCACATTAAACACCCTTAGATTAAAAAAGGAGGTCCATTATGAATAAACCCAGCTGAACTGTTGGGGACAAAAAAACTTCTCCTTTAAACGTGCTGTCACATTGTTAGTAGTAACGAGGTACACACCTGTATTAACGAGAAGCACACCTGTAATAACGAGGTGCACACCTGTATTAACGAGGTGCACATGTGTAGTAACTAGGTGCACACCTGTATTAATGAGGTGCACACCTGTACTAATGAGGTGCACACCTGTGTTAACGAGGTGCACATGTGTAGTAACTAGGTACACACCTGTATTAACAAGAAGCACACCTGTATTAACAAGTTACACCCCTGTATTAATGAGGTGCACGGCTCTATTAACGAGGTACACACACCTAATGTTGTCACCTTAATGAGGTGCACACCTCGTTAATACAGGTGACAACAGCCGCGCAGGAAATCTTAGCGGCGGTCGGGAGAACCGTAGTTGGATATGAGGAGGAGGCTTCGGCTCTGAGTAGATACACACACACTGGATCTCTAACTGACTCGGGATTCACGACTCATAATCTCCATTAACCCGGATCTTTACCGTCCTACATCTGCCTAACAGCGGCCACATATACAAATTTAAATGATAAAATGCTCCATTCACTCCTCTCCTTTTAACCTGGACAATCTCATTACAACATGCCTCGCAATTATTGTTAACAATAAGATTGTTTCCAACGCTAGAATAGCTTCAGGAACAGCGTAACTTCCTGCTGAGCAGACTCTGACTCAGTCGCACAGACCTGGATTCAGATTCAGATCCACCGAGAATCAAAAGACTCAGGAGACTCAGGAGACTCAAAAGACCCAAAAGACTCAGGACACTCAGGAGACTCAGGAGACTCAAAAGACTGGATCTTTTCCTCCGGACAGTGAAACGAGGCAGATTCAGACTTGGATGGACTTCACAGAGTTGTGTCGTCAAAAGGACTTCCTGCAGTCAAATGTAAGAAGATAAATAAACAAACAAACAAGATGATAAAACTTTATTTAAAACACAAACACTTGTTTTATGGAGCTGAGGCTAATATAGCTCATAGGCTAAAAACTGCAGCGTTATATGTCGTTAATAATAATGCTCTTATTCGCTGCACTTGATTTAACACAAAGTGTTAATAAACTTTAGAGGCTGATACAGCCCAAACACTGAGAGAGGAGCATTTTATGTGCAGCATTATGTGTTAGCATAACCTGTCATCAATAATTATGGAGTTATATTCGCCACATTTCTATGATGTCATTCACTGTGTTTACAGTTGAATGGGTGATGCTGACTGAGAGTTATGAGAATATAATACTGAATATAATGCAGCTCAATAAAAACAGCCTCATAATTAATGTTAGAGGCTTTTTAATAAGATGAGAATGTGAAGTTTTATTTCCTGCATAATGCACAAACAGCAGACTGCCCTCCTCAGATCACAGCTCTCAGATTAGAGTGTATTCATCCTGTTTGTAGTCTCAGACAGGCGGGCTCAGTTTCACTGGTCGAATTTACACGCTTATGGACAAATGACTCAAATGACTCAAATGACTCGTAAGATCCGGATCTGTTCAGTGAGTGACTCAGAAAGATTCGAATCCCTAAAAGGATCCGAGTTTGACACCTCACACTTTAAGTGTTTATTCACTTTCTGGCACATTAAAAGTAGAAATTAAACATCAACCTGCATATGTGACTTTTTACTTTGAAGAGACTGACTCTGTGTGTGTAGTTTAGATCGTAGTTATTATTTTGTTGCATTCATGTCATGTTTGTCACTAGCGTACTTTAAAACAGCAACCACCAGAGGGCGACATGCTACTGACAAAAACGAGGTGTGTGTGTGTGTGTGTGTGTGTGTGTGTGTGTGTGTGTGTGTTTCTGTCCTTACCGTCACCAACACACACTCACACGTTATTATGGCGGGCTGTCGAGTTTGAAAAAAACAGGCACACGCGGAACTTCCGCTTTAATTAAGGTCGTTTTCATCTCTACAAAATAAAAGTTTGTGGCGTGTGTGCGATATGTTGTTTAGTGATTCACTCATGTACAGTTTAATGTACTTTATCTTCATCTAGTGATTAAAACAAATAGTAAAACTCAACAGATCTATTATCTATATTCTGTATCATTCTCACACAATAATTCAACATCAGAACTGCTGAAATCATATTTACATTACATTGTACATGTTTATGTATGTGCACAGGCTGCACACACACACACACACACACACACACACATATATGTGTGTGTGTGTGTGTGTGTGTGTGATGGACTCTGAGTGGGAGCCAGTGTCATGCCAGAACTGGAGCTGGGTGATACATAAGCTAGCATCATGACTCACGTTAGCTGCTAAACTCATTTGGAAAGCTATAAATAAAACATCCACTCACAAGTCTTGCTAGTGACAACATGAGTGAGCATCAAGCTAACGTTGGCCAGTCAACACAGACAGTTTACAGCCGGACGAGCTCCGACAGTCCGGACGACGTTTCCACGTAACACAGTGTTTCTTATGCTAACGTATCAGAATATGTTAGCCAAAACCACAATATGACAACACATTTAGATGTATTGTCAACTGTATGTAACACATATGATTCATACACAGATATTCATCAAACAATGTTGAAATATGGGGATGATTTTTGTAGGACTCTTATTTTGAAAAAACCCAAAGAAAACCCGACCAAGCGGAAGTGTGTCGTCTGGCGCCACGCGGGCTTGACGTGCCGCTGGCGCTGATGGCGGCGGGGCTGACGGAGGGTCGCACCGAGGAGGGAGAGTAAGGAGGCGGGGAACCGGAGAAATAGAGAGAGGAGGCCCCGGCGGTACCGAGCACCGACAGACAAACAATAACCACACCGACGACAAGAGCAGCGAGGCGGCCCGCAGAGCGACCCAGAGGAGGACGGACGGATGGACGGATGGATGGAGCGGTAAGGGGCTGTTTGTTTATCCGGTACCGGGGACTTGTTAACGGGTCCGTGTGCAGGCTGCTCGGCTCTGAATACACACAGAATACTGCGTCCAGTCCGCACACACACTGCTGAGTGTCAAAACGTCATGTGTGTGTTTAATGTGTGTTTTCAGTGGCGGCTGTAATAGGAGGGCGGGGTGGTGGGGTGTGTGTGTGTGTGTGTGTGGGGGCTCAGGCTCACTGAGGGCCCCATCACGGAGCCAATGAAATCACATCCTGCTCTCTTTTTAAACCATTAATTTAATTTCACGTCTGTTAATTAATTACCTCCTGCTGATCCACACTGACCTGTGATCAGGTGAACGGTGTCTCTGTCATTCGTACGTCTGTTCTCACACTATGTAACTTTGGGCTCCGGGTCGGGAGAAGTACGTAACGCTTTACGGCACTAAGTCACACACCACCAACTATTTCACTGATTCTGGTGAAACTGGATCATATTTTATGGAGAAAATGTTTTCTGGTTTTCCCTCTGATGTCCTCCGGCTGCTCCGCCTCAACTCTCTGTGATTTACAGAGTTTATGATGGACAGTGAAGTAAACTGCTGACAGCTGTAGCTGCTGTTAGCTCATGTTAGCTCAGTTTGTTAGCTGCTGTTAGCTAATGTCAGTTCAGTTAGTTAGTTAGCTGCTGTCAGATAATGTTAGCTCAGTTTGTAAGCAAGTTGTAAGTAAGCTAGCATCATGACTCACGTTAGCTGCTAAACTCATTTGGAACGCTATAAATAAAACATCCACTCACAAGTCTTGCTAGTGATAACATGAGTGAGCATCAAGCTAACGTTAGCCAGTCAACACAGACAGTTTACAGCCGGACGAGCTCCGACAGTCCGGACGACGTTTCCACGTAACACAGTGTTTCTTACGTTAGCTTGGATGAATTGCTAGCTAGCTAACGTATCAGAATATGGTAGCTGAAACCAAAATATGACAAAATATCTGACATGTTTTAAAGTAACATTAGCTTTGACTTTGGACTGTTGTTTGTTGACGTTAGTGGACTTAATTTCTAAGCTACCATTAGCTCGTGTTAGCAAATTTGGACCAGAGATGGGCGAGTGAGTGGTCGTCTTCAACCTATCCGTTAAAGTACAGGAGTACAATTGTGTGTGTGTGTGTGTGTGTGTGTGTGTGTGTGTGTGTGTGTGAGAGAGAGAGCATTGTGTCAGCTGGTGGTTTGAGCCGGCACTGTGATGAATATCAAGCAGGCTTGTAGTAATGGACGTTTGAGCTGTGTGAGTGACGTACCTTTGTGCCGGTCATCAATAAACTATTGTCTTCTTTCCCTCTCTCTCCAGTTCAGGACCTCCTATTGGCCGTCATCCTGTCTTGCTCCAGCAGCCAGCTGATAGCAGCCCTGTTAATCCGGAAGACGCTGTGAATTGTCCCGTGCATTTTGGACCTGGAGCTCGTTAGCTTGAGTGCTGTGCATCCCTCCGTGTTATCTTTGTAAGCGATGAGCTCACCTTAAGTTTGTCGACCCAGGCTAGCAGCTGCTTCACCGTGAAATCGCCTCACAGCTGCACAACAAACAAAAAACAAGCTTATTCATTTGTTCTGAAAATGTAGCTTAGCTTGAAGCTGCTCTTGCAGTTAGCAGCTAACAGCTATCACAACAGTTCAATCCGAGCCAACGACACGCTTCAGGAAAAAAAAAAATTCTGTTAGAAAATAAATCACCTGAAAATGTAGTTGGACCACTCTGACCAGGGTTACGTGTCTGGCAGCTAACAGCCGGTTAGCTGCTAGCGGCTAGCAGGTAGCTGTGGCGCGGGGCTAGGTCGAGGCATAGCAGGGGTGTGATGGAGTACCACTCCGGTGGCAGCCTGCCCCTGCTGGGGAGACCACGGTACTGTCCCGGGGCCAACGCTAACGGAGGATACCTGTGTGAGACGGGACACTGCTGCGGAGAGACCGGCTGCTGCACCTACTACTACGAACTCTGGTGTAAGTGTTGTAGTTACTGTCATGTTATGACTTTAATGCAGCTTCAACTCTGTATTATAAAAATTCTCTGAGCTGAGCAGGTTCGGTTGGTGTTGTAGCAGGTCCGGTTGTCGCAGTCGTGGTTCTGTCTTAACGCCATCGTGTTGTGTTCAGGGTTCTGGCTGCTGTGGACCGTCCTCATCCTGTTCAGCTGCTGCTGCGCGTACCGACACCGTCGAGCCAAACTGAGAGTCCAGCAGCAGCAGAGACAGAGAGAGATCAGCCTCCTGGCCTACCATGGTGCCAACTCCTACCCGTCCTCCATGCTGGACCTCAGTAAGACACCTGTCTGTCTGTCTGTCCATAAGGAGCAGGTCTAGACTGTACTCTTTATATTATTTACAGAGACCCAACAAAGAGCAAGAAAAACGTCCTTCAAGAGGCTGAAACTTCTTAGACAGACAGAGACACAGCAGAAATAAATCAGTTAACTATCAACTAACTATGAACTGTGATGGAGATATGGCAGCAGTAATAAAAATAATAATATATTTAGTAGATGTCAACAGGACCACAGCAGCAGCCATGATCCATGAGAACCTGCTGGACGAGAGAGCACAGAAACTCCAGGGAAGAAGTTTAGTTAGTTAACATGAGAAGAGCCCAGTGCATCATGGGAAGTCTAGTCCTATGGCAGCATAACTAAGGGATGACCTGAGCCAGCACTAACTATAAGCTCTATCAAAAAGGAAAGTCTTAAGTCTACTCTTAAAGGTGATGACCATGTCTGCCTCCAGAACCCAGAAAAGTAGTTTCTTCCACAGAAGAGGAGCTTGATAGCTGAAAGCTCTGGTTCCCAATCTACTTTTGGAGACTAAAGGAACCATGAGGAACCCTGAAGAACCATGAGGAACCCTGAAGAACCATGAGGGACCCTGAAGAACCACGAGGAACCCTGAAGAACCATGAGAAACCCTGAAGAATGAGGAGCCTTGAAGAACTATGAGGAACCCTGAAGAACCACGAGGAGCCCTGAAGAACCATTAGGAACCATGGGGAACCCTGAAGAACCATGAGGAACCCTGAAGAATGAGGAGCCTTGAAGAACTATGAGGAACCCTGAAGAATCATGAGGAACCCTGAAGAACCACAACAAACTAGAAGAACAACATTTTTAGAATGATAATACATTTTTACATCTATGTTCTCAGAGCGTATTGTGAATTTCAGATGTTGAAGGCCTGTAACATTTTTTCATGTAGTTTTTTTGGTAAGTCCCAATTCTCAAGAATGTAAATATGAACCTTCCATTCATCATGTGAATACTGTGCATATCAATGGTCATTTTGTTCTGTAACTACTGGATGTACAAATAAACATTTGTTTGCTAACAACAAGAGTTTCAAACGAGCAGGTAGCATCTTCTTGTTTGTAACCGTGCTCTAATCTTTATTTTTTTAGGTTTCTTGGCATCTCTGAAGCTGCCATCCTATGAGGAGGTGGCAGCTCAACCTTCCACCCCTCCTCCACCCTACAGCTCAGTGTTCACCACGCCCCGCTACCCACAGCCGCCCCGTGCAGCTGAGCCCCACCTGCTCACACAACACGGCCCGCTGCTGCACCGGCCACTCAGTGATGGACCGTCCTCCCTCAGCTCCGACAACAGGTAACACCAGAGGGAACAGAACAGCAGTACTGGGGACATTTCATTTAATCATTTAGCGGACACTTTTATCAAATCAGTGTACAAAGTGACAAGGACGTGTTGGTGCAGCAGTAAGTACTGTGACAGTGGTAGAGGGACAGATGTATCATGTCCAGGTGTTGGTAGTGTAGAGGAGGTCCTCTCTGAAGAGCTGGAGGTCTTCAGGAGGTTTGTGAAGGTAGAGAGGGACGCCCGTGATCTGGTAGGAACTGGTAGGACGTTCCACCAACGGGGAACAACAGACGAGAAAAGTTTGGATTGTCCTGAGTGTACGAGTCGTCGGTCATTGGAGGAGGTAACATATGTCTGTATGAGGACGTTCAAGAACCGGAGACTACTTTGTAGTCAGCGTTAGAGGTTGAATTTAATGTGGGCTGCTACAGGTAGACAGTAGAGCTCGATGAGCAGCAGAGTAACATATTGAAGACCAGGCGAGACGCCACATTCTGGATCATCTGAAAGGGTTTCACTGTGCAGGCTGGGAGGCCTGCCAGGAGGACGGAACGGTAATCAAGTCAATGGGTTGCATATTGAGCCGGGTAAGGCCTAATCGGGTAACCGAGGCAATGTGATCAGAGAAGGTTAGCCGGTTCTGGAGTCAAGATCATGACTCCGAAGTTTCTCTATACCCTGGTGGGGGCGAGACAGAGGGAGTCAAGGCTACTACTACACCTTTATTTTACTACTACTGCTTCTCCTTCTTTGTACTAGTAATATCCTTACTAGTAGTACTACAGTGACTACTATTGCCACTCTTAATACTTCTGCAACTGATAATACCGTCAAGACTGCTACTGTTGTTACTGCTGCTACCAATTTATTGTTTGTCTGTAGGATGGGATGCACTGCAAACAAAACTGTTTTCTTTCCTGTAGTTCCAGTTGTTCCTGTGACTCCTGCTGCCCCTCATCCCCATGTAGCTCCTCCCTATCAGCACCTGTTACGTATGAGACTGACACAAGCCATGCCACCACGCCCAGCGAGGCCACGCCCCTCACTCTTGATGTCACCATGGAGACCATCGCTGCTGCAGCATCCTGTTTGGAGGTAAATGAGGCACAGTTTGTTTCTGAGAGGATGCTCGCCACAGTGGACATTGACACTGGTGATGAAAACTCTGCTGGAGCACAGGAACACATCGCCACGGACTCATCGGTTACCAACCAGATTGTTTCTATGGGGGTTGTTACCAGGGCAGTCTCCCCTCACTCTCTACCCTCTCCCAGTTCTGAGGTGGCTCTTCCTGTTGTAACTACATCTCCCATAAAGCAGCAGCTTGGCCTCATACCCTGTACCCCAATTGTCAGCACCTGTAGCTCAGGTACACTCCCTAGTCCAAGTGTTATGGACACAACACTCCCCTCCATCCAAATAAAAAGCTTTGAGGGCCCAGTTGGTCTTGAAACTATCCCTGCCCCAGAAATAACCTCAAAGTCAGTCCCTTCTACCCCCACAACTAGCAATCATGGCAGCCCTGCAGCCACCCAAACCCTTGATCTAACCAGAACTTTTGATACAGCCAACGTCTCCAGGAGCCCAACCTCAGTACCATGCCCAGATGTTGAAAGAACTTTGGCCCTGATAACAGGCTCTGCTGGTCTCCCAACCCCAGACCCAAATCCTAGCCTTGTGCCAATCACTGCAGTACCTTCGAACCCTACCCAAGCTTCGATCCCAGTACCTACAAACCCTACCCAAGTTTCCATCCCAGTACCTTCGAACCCTACCCAAGCTTCGCTCCCAGTACCTACAAACCCTACCCAAACTTCAATCCCAGTACCTTCAAACCCTACCCAAGCTTTGATCCCAGTACCTTCAAACCCTACCCAAACTTCGATCCAAATACCTTCAAACCTTACCCAAGATTCCATCCCAGTACCTTCAAACCCTACCCAAACTTCGATCCCAATACTTTCAAACACTACCCAAGTTCCCATTCCAGTAACTTCAAACCCTACCCAAGTTTCGATCCCAGTACCTTCAAACCCTACCCAAGTTTCGATCCAGGTGTATACAAACCTTTCCCAACCTCTAGATGCAGTACCTACTAACTTAACCCAAGATCCAGACCAAGTATCTTCAAACCTTACCCTAGCCACAGATGCAGCACCCATTTCACATACATTAGCCCATTGCCAGATTCCAGAAAATTCACCTGCGTCATGTCTAGCCCTGGGTTCTACCAGCCCAAGGTCCAGCTTTCCCCAACACACAGGAGTTGTTGCTAGTCTTGTATCTTGTCTAGATCCAGCTGCAGTACCAGCCGATTCAGGTCCTTCTCTGGTCTTGTCTCAATCGTCAAAGTCAGACCTTATCAGTCCCTTACTGTCAAATGTCCAGGTAGGTTTTAGTTCTGAATCTGGATCTTGGTCTAGTGTTGATTCTGGATCAGGTCCACCTGTCCCAGTGCTCACCTTCTCAACACGTGCAGCCTCCTCTTCCTCTAACTCCTGCCCAGCCATAACCATAGAGTCTGAATCTTCTTTTGCTCTCTCTCAGTCTCCCCCTGCAGCCCTCTCCCCATCCATTCCTTCTCCTCCTTCCCTCCATTCCCTTCCAGCCCTGTCTCCTATCTCCCTCCCAGCCCCGGCTTTACTCCTGGACCCTCTCGCTGCTCTCCACCAGTCCAACAAAGGTGGATCCTCCTCTGGCCACGCTTCCTCCCTCTCCCCCTCTCCTCGTGCTACTCAGTCCCCCCCTAAACAAACTCTCTTCTCGCCCTGCGTGGATGTGTTTGAACCAGGACCTCCCAGCTGGGAGGATGGAGAGGAGGAGCAGGAGGAGCATAACAATGATGATGACGAAGATGACATGGGAGCCGATGAGAGCCAGTACAGACACCGGCGACTTACTGGTGACTCTGGGATTGAGGTGTGCAGGTGTCGGGTGGAGGACGAGGAAGATGAGGAGGAGGGAGAGGAGGAGGAGAAAAGGAAAGAAATTGGCAGGAGAGGTGGTGGAGTGGAGAGGGATAAAAAAGTAGGTGGAAACGCTGATCTTCATGACAGTGTGGACTGCCCTGCCAGAGGTCAGATAACCACAGGGGAAGGACTTATACTTTGTAACCCCTCCACCACCTCCACCTCCACCACTACGCCAGCGTCTGAGGATGGTGGCAAAGTCATTATCGTCATGGAGACAATGTAATTGACAGAAGTGGGCGGGTCAAACTGTCCATCGCCCATACAAGGGAATAACAGGAGCTTAAGGATGGTGTCCACCCTTAAAACAGTTTTCTGAGATTGTTGTGTGTCTGCTGAGGATAGATGACGCGTTGATAAATGTCATCAGGCCAGCATAGATGTCGGATGTTTAATAGTAAGAGATTCACCAGGAAGCATTAGCTCATTGCAACGTGGTTTCTTAAAATGTGAGGTGTCATTTTAGTTTACAACTTTTCTGCTTTGTCAGTTGTGGTGTGTTTTTTTTCTTTAAGGATCGGCAGATTGAATCCAGGGTTGATAAAATCGAACTGTTCCACTACAGAACTGTTAGAAATGTAAGGACATCTGCTCCCTTTGTAATCCCAATGTAAGATACTTACCAATCTAAATATTAATAGGTAATAATGGAGAGTTTATGAGAATCAGTGGCTATGAACAGCTTGTTGTAATGTGTCTGTAGATTCATACAGTAATGTTCTCAGTCAGAACAGTCTAACAGTTAATTGTCACACTCCCTCTGTTAGCCTGGTTAGCGCCGTTAGCTCCTCCTCATCTTATTGTGGAGAGATCTTACGTTCCCCATGATAACAGACGGTACATGGTTTGTACCGTCTTTAGATCAGCTTTGCATCCCCTTCTCTTCAGCAGGGATCTCCAGTCTGTACACGGAGAGTATGCTAACCCTAGCACTAACAGCTGTTCTCTGGTGTAAACAAGAGAGCCCTGCCTTTTTTTGAACAGGTCACCCGATGTATCATGAAGTATTACAGAAAAAAGGCACATGACTGATCTCTGTAGTTCAAGTCCACGTTAACACACAGACTGAGACTGGTACAAAAAAACACTAGAAATATTAAAAACACAGAAGTGTTCAGATATCTGTCATGTTTACTACATTCCTTGGTCGGTTATTGCCACCAGCGGTTGATCAGTGAGATTAATTAGTGAAATCAAATGAATGAATCAGTCACCCACACATCTGCATACATCTGGCAGCTGGGTGGTTAAGTACTATTGGTACTACTGGTTATTATAATCTTGCCAACTAGCCAGCAGGTTTATTTAGCCATGGAATGGATGTTAACATTAAATGCTAGCTTCCACCGGCTGCTGCGTGTTAGCTGTAAAGATGCTGCAGCGAGCTAGCTAACACGGTCAATGCTGACACGATTAGCTCCCAGTCAGAACAAGACATCAGTTGCCTATTCAGTCTTTCATGGCTCAGATCTGTTCACCAATATGAATGCAGTTAGATATCCACAAAGCAACTGTCATTCACTGTCGTAGACATGGAATCTTTCCCTCCATCCCACATAAAACATGGTCACCATGGTGCATTACGCCTCCCCGACAGAAACGACATTTTCTTTCTTACGTATGTCCGTCAAAACAAGACAAGAACTTTAAATAGTTGAATGTTTATCAGAAGACAGCTCGCTCGTCCTCAGTGATGACGGAGATTTGGAAAAGAGCCGGGAACAAATTGGCTGTTTTGGAAATGAAGAAAGACAAATGTGGGAGGATGATTCACGCTGACTGACAGAGGGAAGACTGATTCATTCATTAGTCTGTCAGGAGAGCAGAATTAGGTGGTTAGTTTTTTTCAGATTTGATGTGGCAACTTGATCCTGATGGAAGATTTCAGGGTGTCGATGGATCAGTTGGTTTTCTGTGTGTCGGCCTCTCGCCTGAGAGAAGCTTTTTGCATAAACGAGAATAAACAATGGGCACTTTTAGGAAACAGAAACAAAGCACCAAACAGAACAGAGATGATGACAACACGTCATCGTTCCCATCTTTGTCTACATCTGAATATGAGCTCAGATACTAAACTCTAGACTCTGAAATATCTGAAATATAATATATATATTGACTAAATTTACATCACCCAGATGTTTCGGGTCTTACAGTAACCTGTTATTGATATTTTGTGACAGAAAGACATAAAGGGAGAATATATTTCTTAGTTATTAATGGTCGTTTAATGCATAACGGTGAATCTGAAATTAGTGAAGAGCAATATTTTTCATCAGCAAAAGTCTGTGTGTAAATACCTTCAACAAACCATAGACCACACTGTCACAGGGACGCTGTCAGATTGAATGTAGAAGTTGGTTGGAGTGGAGAAACGAGACGTTTCACCTTTTTCTGTCAGTTTTTCACACCTGCTCCCACAAAGTGCACTTTTTCTTTTCTTTTGTTTTTTAACTGCGTTAGAAAGTTTCACAAATGTTTCACACAGATGCCAGGTAAAGCCTGACCCTTAGCCAATGAGAGAAAGAGTTCCAGAACCAGAACTCTCGGACTGTTCAAGTAAAGACGGGAGCTTGAGGCTGTGATGCATTCAGGTTCCTCTGTAACTAGGACAAACGCTGGTCATCTGATGGTCGTCTAAATGAAAGAGACTGATCCTTAAACCCTGTGTCCATGCTGCATTACAACACGGACTTCATGTACTTGGCTAACCAGTAGCTGACAGGTTCCCATGATGGACAACGCTCATTATGACAAAAGCAATGTCCTGCCACGGAACAGAGCGAACAGCTGGATGGAAACCAACATACACCAGATTGGATTCATACATGGACGGATAAAATGTTTTTTAACCCTTTGTGGTACATGAATCTGGTTTGAGCAGCAGCTCCAGCAGTTTCTTTGATGGCGTCTTTCATTCATCTCAGACTCTGAGGTTTACACGACAGCAGCCCAGATGTTTCACCTGTGGACCGAAGCTTGAGAGCTCGTAGAGGCTGAAGGACCTCCGGGTTGATACCGAGCCGTTGATGTTGTGGTTGATGGTGTTTTTTGTTTACCTGAACTAATAAGGTTATATATCTCCATGGTTACAGAGTGCCATTTCTACTTGACAACTGTTACTACTTAGCATTAGATAGAGCTGTTGTTGCTCTGTGTGAGTGGACTTTTGACCGCAATGACTGCAGAAATCTGTCTGTATCTCAGGCAGCTCTGAGATCAGCCTCATGAAGGGAAACAGCTCCAAACTTCCTCACAGTACCAGCAGAGTGTTGACATTGAGGCGCATCTTAGTGTTGGAAATCAACTTTCATGAAGACAATTGTATCAGACTGTGGTGATGTGAGACTTTTAGGGATAAAGTCCTAATGACTGAGAAAAGCTTGACTGATCTCCGTACACGAGGCTGATATCAGGGCTGGTCTAACGTTTGGAAACCCTGATTTAAAGAAAAGTTCTTTAAAAGTAGTCCTCTCTGAAGACCTGAAGAGTTTTCACACTGACTGGATTCACATGGACAGATTTGGTAACAAAAAATTGAGTCCAGTGTAATTGTCTAAAAGTATAACTGAGTTTATTGACCTCTTCTGAACATAAAGCTTAGGACAGTCAAACCCAAACACTCATGAACGACTAACTAAACACACTAGACAACTGACTGAACCACTGGTCAGTAACCAAACATGGACGCCAACCTGTAGCGACCAACCAAGTGACGTCATTGGTTGCTGATGTTGGTTAAAAATATTCAACTTCAGCTGACCCAACTTTGGGCCCATCAGATTCAAAGAAACAGACCGTCTCCAGACAAAATGCAGATTTAGTCATCGAGGTCAGGAGCTTGTTAGAGAAAAATCATCGTATGAACTTCACTTATTAGACGCAGTGCTTAAAGGACGTCTGTTTCTGAGATGACTACCAGCTGCCAATCCTGAAATGTGAACCCAGTCAAAGTTTTAGACAACTCTGAATCACATCTGCGTTAAACGTGACGGATCAACTTTCACCTGCCCGGTGAGGAGCAGCTTCACCTGTGACGAAAAGGTCTGTGTTCCCTCCCCCATCTGTCTAAAGAACGTTTCTATCTCTTCTCTCCTGTCCTTCCTGTTTGCATGAGGTTTGTGTCAGAGTTGAAGGAAGCAGAGAAAAGATTAGTCTTTAAAGTCCCATAATATTATGATGATGATGATAACGATGCTAATTATTAGTATGACTAAATTAATGGTGTGTGTGTGGATGTATGTGTGTGATCTAACTAAACCAGCCTGTTCTAAAAGTGTGTGAAGATATACTGAATAAAATTGTTAAATCTACTAGCTGTGTGTGTGTGTGCGTTCGTGAAGCTCAAACACACACAGGACATGAATTATTATTTGATTTAAAAAATGTCAAACAATCAGAATTCATCTTTAGATTGGAAATCTTTATTTCTAGAAAACTTTCTAGATCATGTTGAACATATTTTATCCATTAGATTTTTTATATTATATATTTTCTTGTTATCAAGTACTTAAAGGAACATTATGTGGCATATTCATGTGGCATATATTTGCTGTAGCGAGGTCTACAGAGGAGTTCATTCTGCACGTTTGATTTATCTTCAAACCAAATGAAACTTCTCTGAGACGTAGAAGCTGCTTCATCGTATAAAACGTTGAAGCGTCAGAGTCTCTCCAGTATGTTGACTGCAGTTCCACCTTTTAACCACTAGATGTCAGTGTTAGACGTACGGTCACATATTCTTATGTTCTTTTTAGTGAGCCAGATATTCGACCTTTTTTGGGGAAAGTATTACGTTGAATTTGGCTGAATTATTAAAGGTGTAAGTGGTAACATGAAGAGCTGTTTGGGAGTCGAAAGAGCCGACTCTTCTTGGTGAGCTGAGTCAAATGATTTGACTCTCTAAAAAGAACCAAACTTCCCATCACGATCCCAAACAGCTCTTCATATTACCACCTTTTACAATTCAGCCAGTTTTGACTTATGATTTGTACGTGTACTCATATATCACTTATTCAAAAATCTATCGTTGTTTAACCTCAACACGCACCTGACATTCAGTCACTGCATGCATGGAGCACTCGTAGCGCACCGTATTACTAAGTAACGGCTCGTGGACAGGAGCCGACTCTTTGAACCAGTGAACTACACATCACTATTACATAATTGTTCTTTTAAAATTTACAGTTTGTTTGACGATCATGTCTGCTAATTAGTTATCTAATCTCCTCTATTGGATTGAATGGGAAGATTTTATATAAGAAAATTAAGCTAACGAAGATGAAGCTCTTTACTGACATCTGTGTAAAACAGTTCCTCTTCATATCTGGTGCTGCATGGAGCTGTTAGCTAACATGTAACAACATTAAACACCCTCTTTTTAGTTACCACCCTGCCCTCGGAGTGACAGCGACCTTATAAGGTAACGGCTGTAAGACCACGCCCAGCCGCCCCTGCAGGTTGGGCAGGGGAGCCCCGTCCGGCAGCCTGAAGCTAATTCGCTGGAGCAGAGAGGACAAGAACAGAAAGAGCTCCAGCCGGGCCAACGATTCGCCGACGCAGACTCGTGGTCCCGCCCCGAACGGCAGGAAGCAGGAGGGTGTGACCCGCTGGCCCTGGTCGTCAAGGAAACGATCTGGGAAGGCGGGAAAACAAGGAGGTGGTTAGTTCAGGTGCCATTGTGAAAGTTGGATATTTCCGATAAGGTGGCTGTGTTTGTTTCACCTGGGTTGAACAGGTCGGGTTTGTCCCAGTGTCGGGGGTCGTGGTGAATCGACCACATGTTGACCAAAACCCGAGTGCCACAACTGACAGAGTGACCTCCAATACTATGAGAGAGAGAGAGAGAGAGTCAATAGGCCTGCAACTACCCGTTAATTTCATTATTGTTGTCTGTGTAATCCCACTGTGGTAACCATGACTATACCTGTACTCGAGTATTTCTTCTGATTACATTACTTCTGATCAAAAACTAGCGAGTCGACAGCTTTGATAACAGCCAAACATCAACCAGGTCACCAACAGCAGACACAGCAGCAGCTAATATTACTGACTAGTCCAACAGCAGTCAGCCCAGCTCGGCGTCTGTCTTTCAGCCTTTTATTTCACCAAGCTCTCACCAACCACTAAAAGTCAGTCCCAGATTTACTCTTGTCCGGCGGCTTCTTGCTCGCTCACTCTCTCCTTTTCTCTTCTTAGCTTCCTCCGTCAGCGTCCTCTTCGCTCTCTTCTCCTCTGCCATCATGTCCATAGAAGCTGCTGAGCCCGGTTACATTGCTAACACTCACCAAGCTCCGGTTCTGGCACAACACTGGCTCCACTCCCCACCCCGGGCTTGTAAACCTCTCCTTCTCCCGGTGGTCCAAAATGCCTGTGGTACAAACACTAACACTCCCTGGTGCTCTGAGCTCACAGTCCAGCGGCACGGCTAACAAACTGAGCTAACAGCAGCTAACAAACTGAGCTAACATGAGCTAACAAACTGAGCTAACAGCAGCTACAGCTGTCAGCAGTTTACTTCACTGTCCATCATAAACTCTGTAAATCACAGAGAGTTGAGGCGGAGCAGCCGGAGGACATCAGAGGGAAAACCAGAAAACATTTCCTCCATAAAATATGATCCAGTTTCACCAGAATCAGTGAAATAGTTGGTGGTGTGTGACTTAGTGCCGTAAAGCGTTACGTACTTCTCCCGACCCGGAGCCCAAAGTTACATAGTGTGAGAACAGACGTACGACTGACAGAGACACCGTTCACCTGATCACAGGTCAGTGTGGATCAGCAGGAGGTAATTAATTAACAGACGTGAAATTAAATTAATGGTTTAAAAAGAGAGCAGGATGTGATTTCATTGGCTCCGTGATGCCCCGCCCCCCTTTCTGGCTAGTGAAGTCAAGGCTAACCTGCTGTCAGTCATGGCGGTGTGTGGGATGAGCACAGGGCTGACCGGTCGAATCCTCATCCCCTCATTGATGACACAGTCCAGGTACGGCAGCCGGCCACGGTCTGACATACACACCGGTCGCTCAGCACCCACCTGTTCATCCAACTCCTTCTGCACACGCTCCTGAACCTGTACGGACATGATTTCATGTTAGTGTGTCATTAATAGTTAATATATAAATAACCAGTAAGTTTGATCATTTTACCTCCGGGTGGTGCAGCAGATAAGCCAGGATCCACAGCAGGGTGGTGGACGTTGTCTCAACTCCAGCTCCGAAAGCCTCAGCTGCTGTCATCAGGACGTGGTCATCTGTGATCCTCTCGTCCGCCGACCTGGATGACTTTTGACCCCGCCCACTGTCCATCTGGCCCTTTAGCAAGGCATCCAGAAGGTCACGGGGTTCGCCGTCACCCAGCGAGGCCTGGATACAGGTCACAGAAGTGATGCAGATTTCTATGACGAGTCCATCTTACTGAGGTTTTATAAACAGTCCAACCTGCTTTAAATTGGATCAGTTTGACATAAAGTGGCAGTAACGAGAGGATCGCTGGTTCGATTCACGGCTCCCTCAGTACGGTCGAAGTGTAAAACTATACACAGACTCCACAAGGTGCTGGACTCTACGCCCTCTTCACCCACGACTGCATGACCTCACAGACCAACACCTGAATGTGTCTGTGGACGACGCCCCGGTCATCGGACTGATCAGTGGTGGAGACGGCGTACAAGGAGATGATTGATCCGAGGAGGGAGCAGCACACCTCACTGTACATCAGTGAGACGGAGATGGAGAGGGTGAAAACCTTTGACCTATCAGTGAGGAACTCAGCTGGTCTCACCACACCAACCAGCTCCTGAAGAAAGTCCAGCAGAGACTGGACTTCTTAAGGAGGCTGAGGACATCCTCCGCAACTTCTACAGATGTAAGTCGAGAGATCATCACCAGCTCAGTTACAGTGTGGCTCAGGACAGGAAGGCTCTCCAATGTGTGATGAAACCTGGCAGCCTTCCCATCACTACAGAACATCTACACCACAGCCACAACACAGTGTGTTCACACTTCTTCAGGCCATCAATCACACTGTAATGTCACTGTCAGGCCAGCTCAGCTGTTTACCTCACTGCTCTGCATCTAAATTTAGATTTTTTGTTGAAGAACATGAAGAACTTTAAGAACATGAGGAACTTTAAGAGCAAGAAGAACAAAAAGAACATGAGGAACATAAGGGAAAAAAAGAACACGAAAAACAAGAAGAACATGAACTTTAAGAACATGAATAAGATGAGGAACATGAACAACATGAAGAACTTTAAGAACATGAATAAGATGAGGGACACAAGAACATGAGGAACATGAAGAATAAGAAGAACATGAAGAACTTTGAGAACATGAATAAGATGAGGAACATGAAGAACATGAAGAACTTTAAGAACATGAATAAGATGAGGAACATAAGAACATGAAGAATAAGAAGAACATGAAGAACTTTGAGAACATGAATAAGACGAGGAACATGAAGAATAAGAAGAACATGAAGAACTTTGAGAACATGAATAAGATGAGGGACATGAAGAATAAGAAGAACATGAAGAACTTTGAGAACATGAATAAGATGAGGAACATGAAGAATAAGAAGAACATGAAGAACTTTGAGAACATGAATAAGATGAGGAACATAAGAACATGAAGAATAAGAAGAACATGAAGAACTTTAAGAACATGAATAAGATGAGGAACATAAGAACAGGAAGAACTTTGAGAACATGAATAAGATGAGGAACATAAGAACAGGAAGAACTTTAAGAACATGAATAAGATGAGGAACATAAGAACATGAGGAACATGAAGAAGAAGAACATGAAGAACTTTAAGAACAATGATTTTTGTTTTGTTTTTTATATTTAAAATTTTAGATGCTCACTTTATTTTTCACATTGTTTATTTTTCCTGTTGTGTAAAAATAAAAATAATCTGTGTCATTTATTAGTATGGTCACTTTGTTGAAAATGCTTGATCGTGATAAATCAGAGAAAATGTGTAAATGAACTGTTTTCATTACATTTATGGAGTTATGAAGATTATATTCTGTTAATAAATGAGACACACTGTCCTCCAGCGCCACCTGCAGGACACGTGAGAATGAAATTACCTTGTGCTCCTCCAGTTTGTGTGACAGCAGTCGGTCTCTGATGGTGATACACTCCTTCAGTTTACTGAGACACTTGTTAGGAAAGACCTGAGACACAGAGACGGACATCAAGTTCAAAAAGGACCAGTACACACACACACACACACACACACACACACACACACACACATATAGCTTATATAGCTTTAGGTTGGATTTACCTTCATCCAGGGGTAAATGTCCACCAGTCCTCCTTGGGCAATCGTCTGCACGATACCGTCGTTGTATCGGATCACCTCCTGCAGTTCAGCATCGTTGTGGTGATAGGTGGCGCTGAACACCAGCGTGCACACGACGTTTGTGACAGCCCTGGTCACTGCCGAAGACGGGTCGAAGCCACACGACCCACTGGACAACAACTCGGCACACAGACTGTCCACCGAGGACAGAACTGGAGAGACATAACGTGGAATATGACAAAGGTTTGACAAGAACATGAAGAACATGAGGAACAAGAAGAACATGAAGAACAAGAAGAACGTGAGGAACAAGAAGAGCGTGAGGAACAAGAAGAACATGAAGAACATGAAGAACAAGAAGAACGTGAGGAACAAGAAGAACAAGAAGAACGTGAGGAATAAGAAGAACATGAAGAACAAGAAGAACGTGAAGAACAAGAAGAACATGAGAAACAAGAAGAACATGAAGAACATGAAGAACAAGTAGAACGTGAGGAACAAGAAGAACAAGAAGAACGTGAGGAATAACAAGAACACGAAGAACATGAGGAACAAGAAGAACGTGAGGAACAAGAAGAACATGAGGAACAAGAAGAACATGAAGAACATGAAGAACAAGAAGAACATGAGGAACAAGAAGAACATGAAGAACAAGAAGAACGTGAGGAACAAGAAGAACATGAAGAACATGAGGAACAAGAAGAACATGAAGAACATGAGGAACAAGAAGAGCGTGAGGAACAAGAAGAACATGAAGAACAAGAAGAACATGAAGAACAAGAAGAATGTGAGGAACAAGAAGAACATGAAGAACATGAGGAACAAGAAGAACATGAGGAACAAGAAGAACATGAAGAACATGAGGAACAAGAAGAACATGAGGAACAAGAAGAACATGAAGAACATGAGGAACAAGAAGAACGTGAGGAACAAGAAGAACAAGAAGAACATGAAGAACAAGAAGAACATGAGGAACAAGAAGAACATGAAGAACAAGAAGAACGTGAGGAACAAGAAGAACATGAAGAACATGAGGAACAAGAAGAGTGTGAGGAACAAGAAGAACATGAAGAACAAGAAGAACATGAAGAACAAGAAGAATATGAAGAACATGAAGAACAAGAAGAACGTGAGGAACAAGAAGAACATGAAGAACAAGAAGAACGTGAGGAACAAGAAGAACATGAAGAACATGAAGAACAAGAAGAACATGAGGAACAAGAAGAGCGTGAGGAACAAGAAGAACATGAAGAACAAGAAGAACATGAAGAACAAGAAGAACAAGAAGAACATGAAGAACAAGAAGAACATGAGGAACAAGAAGAACATGAAGAACAAGAAGAACGTGAGGAACAAGAAGAACATGAAGAACAAGAAGAACATGAAGAACAAGAAGAACAAGAAGAACATGAAGAACAAGAAGAACGTGAGGAACAAGAAGAACATGAAGGACATGAGGAACAAGAAGAACATGAGGAACAAGAAGAATGTGAGGAACAAGCTGCTGTAAAGTCTGTTCCTTTTAAAGTTATTTTCTGAATTTCTTTGTGAATGAATTTGTTCTGCAGCTGATGGATGAAGAAAAGTACCGATGTCCTGTAGTCGACTGGTTCCTTCTCCAAACAGTGTGAAGGAGTTGTGGACGAGGCGACGGTGTGACTTCCAGAGAGGAGAGTAGTCGGAAAATGCGATGTCTTTACCTCCTCTGGTCAGCAGGGTAGTGGTCACCTGCAGAAAACATGTTAAAAAATGAATGTCATGGCACAGAGACTACGTCCAGGTTTTAGACAGTCTGTGGGGACGTCACGGAGACTACGTCCAGGTTTTAGACAGTCTGCGGGGACATCTCAGAGACTACGTCCAGGTTTTAGACAGTCTGCGGGGACGTCACAGAGACTACGTCCAGGTTTTAGACAGTCTGCGGGGACGTCACAGAGACTGACCACTCTCTCTCTCTCATGTCTCACCATGCTCGGCCTTCCAGCGAAGTCTCTCCCTCTCTGCAGTAGAACCTCTCGGGCGTGTTGATGGTCGTTTACTACCACAGTGTAGTGAGGGCCGAGGTAGAGAGCAAACAGAGAGCCGTACCTGAAGACAGTGTTCAGAGTCACTGTTTAACGCTGGTCTAACATTAATGTAACATTGGTCTAACATTAAAATAACGCTGGTCTAACATTAAGATAACGCTGGTCTAACATTAATGTAACATTGGTCTAACATTAAAATAACGCTGGTCTAACATTAAGATAACGCTGGTCTAACATTAATGTAACATTGGTCTAACATTAAAATAACGCTGGTCTAACAGTAAAATAACGCTGGTCTAACATTGACATAACGCTGGTCTAACATTGAAATAACATTGGTCTAACATTAAGATAACACTGGTCTAACATTAAAATAATGCTGGTCTAACATTAAAATAACGCTGGTCTAACATTAAAATAACGCTGGTCTAACATTGAAATAACGCTGGTCTAACATTAAGATAACATTGGTCTAACATTAAAATAATGCTGGTCTAACATTAAAATAACGCTGGTCTAACATTAAGATAACATTGGTCTAACATTAAGATAACGCTGGTCTAACATTAAAATAACATTGGTCTAACATTAAGATAACATTGGTCTAACATTAAGATAACGCTGGTCTAACATTAAAATAACATTGGTCTAACATTAAGATAACGCTGGTCTAACAGTTAAATAACGCTGGTCTAACATTAAAATAACGCTGGTCTAACATTAAGATAACGCTGGTCTAACATTAAGATAACGCTGGTCTAACAGTTAAATAACGCTGGTCTAACATTAAAATAATGCTGGTCTAACATTAAAATAACGCTGGTCTAACAGTTAAATAACGCTGGTCTAACATTAAAATAACGCTGGTCTAACAGTTAAATAACGCTGGTCTAACATTAAAATAACGCTGGTCTAACAGTAAAATAACGCTGGTCTAACATTGACATAACGCTGGTCTAACATTAAAATAACGCTGGTCTAACAGTTAAATAACGCTGGTCTAACATTAAAATAACGCTGGTCTAACAGTTAAATAACGCTGGTCTAACATTAAAATAACGCTGGTCTAACAGTTAAATAACGCTTCTCACCTGTGGGCCAGCTCCATGAAGAGGAGGTGTGGAGGGAGGCCTCCTCCCAGCCAGGGGAGGCTGCCCAGGCCAGGCAGCCGGGGCAGGCAGGGGATGGAGGCCTGAGCCGGAGGAGGTGGAACGGACTGGCGGGTGATCAGGAAAAGGATGACAGCCACGACAATGAAGAAGATGAGGAGGAGGAGGGAGGAGGAGATGAAGGGAGGACAGATAAAGGTAGGGAGCGAGGAGAGGAGACGAGTGAACATGGCTGAGATGAAATGAAGAGAGGAGGCTGAAGAGTCCGGCTTTTAATGTCTCGTGGAGAGACCTTGGAGGGGTCAGAGGTCAGGTGTGTGTGTTGTTATTACTGGTGTGTGTGTGTGTGTGTGTGCGCCCTCACCCTGACCATGTACGTGTGTTTATCTTGGTCCACCAGCCTTGATGCTATCAGGTTGTGGTGACCTCGTCAGCGTGGTCTGTCCTATCAGAGACTGCATCAGGAGCGTTATCACGGCCAGTTAGCTCGAGTTTGTCTCTGTAACTAACTAACCAGCTATTTAGCAAGAGCTTTGCTCTGCAGCACCATGCTAACTACTTAGTAACATATACCGGCTAACATCAGCAGAAGAGCTGCAGCTTTGAGCACTGACATGGAGGATGACAGAAACCAGCTCCACCTGCTGACACTGCGCGCCTCCACCTTCAGGTGCTGCTCACTATCAGGCGACCGGGCTGATGGAGGACGACACATCACATGAGAATGATGGAAATATGTGTGTGTGTGTGTGTGTGTGTGGGCGAGGTAAGAGAGGCTGTTGCCATGGCGCCGTGCCACCTTCTGTTCCCTCCACCTGTTAGAAATAACACACGCACACACACACACACACACACACACACACACACACACACACACACACACACACACACACTCTGTCATGGCAACAGAAACTCTTTGGCCTTCAGTTTCATCTTCAGCAGCTGACTTACTTTATATTTCTGTCAGTCGGTCAGACGTTAAGACAACGTTATGTAACGTTTCCACCAGAAACGTCCCCGCAGACTGTCTAAAACTGGACGTAGTCTCTGTGACGTCCTACAGACTGTCTAAAACCTGGACGTAGTCTCTGTGACGTCCTACAGACTGTCTAAAACCTGGACGTAGTCTCTGTGACGTCCTACAGACTGTCTAAAACTGGACATAGTCTCCGTGACGTCCTACAGACTGTCTAAAACCTGGACGTAGTCTCTGTGACGTCCTACAGACTGTCTAAAACTGGACGTAGTCTCTGTGACGTCCTACAGACTGTCTAAAACCTGGACGTAGTCTCTGTGACGTCCCCGCAGACTGTCTAAAACCTGGACGTAGTCTCTGTGACGTCCCCGCAGACTGTCTAAAACCTGGACGTAGTCTCTGTGACGTCCTACAGACTGTCTAAAACTGGACGTAGTCTCTGTGACGTCCTACAGACTGTCTAAAACCTGGACGTAGTCTCTGTGACGTCCTACAGACTGTCTAAAACTGGACGTAGTCTCTGTGACGTCCTACAGACTGTCTAAAACCTGGATGTAGTCTCTGTGACGTCCCCGCAGACTGTCTAAAACCTGGACGTAGTCTCTGTGACGTCCCCGCAGACTGTCTAAAACCTGGACGTAGTCTCTGTGACGTCCTACAGACTGTCTAAAACCTGGACGTAGTCTCCGTGACGTCCCCGCAGACTGTCTAAAGCCTGGACGTAGTCTCTGTGACGTCCCCGCAGACTGTCTACAACCTGGACGTAGTCTCTGTGACGTCCCCGCAGACTGTCTAAAGCCTGGACGTAGTCTCCGTGACGTCCACGCAGACTGTCTAAAACCTGGACGTAGTCTCTGTGACGTCCCCGCAGACTGTCTAAAGCCTGGACGTAGTCTCCGTGACGTCCCCGCAGACTGTCTAAAACCTGGACGTAGTCTCCGTGACGTCCCCGCAGACTGTCTAAAACCTGGACGTAGTCTCCGAGACGTCCCCGCAGACTGTCTAAAACCTGGACGTAGTCTCCGTGACGTCCCCACAGACTGTCTAAAACCTGGACGTAGTCTCTGTGACGTCCTACAGACTGTCTAAAACCTGGACGTAGTCTCTGTGACGTCCTACAGACTGTCTAAAACCTGGACGTAGTCTCCGAGACGTCCCCGCAGACCGTCTAAAACCTGGACGTAGTCTCCGTGACGTCCCCGCAGACTGTCTAAAACCTGCACGTAGTCTCCGAGACGTCCCCGCAGACCGTCTAAAACCTGGACGTAGTCTCCGTGACGTCCCCGCAGACTGTCTAAAACCTGGACGTAGTCTCCGAGACGTCCCCGCAGACCGTCTAAAACCTGGATGTAGTCTCTGTGACGTCCCCCACAGGACCTTCATGGTGAGGCGAGGGGGTCTCTAAATGTTGCTGTGTGTATAGTTGAAAAATAAAGCGGAGCTTCTATTTCTGTCTATTTATGTAAGGCCTGAATCTCTTCTCCCGTTTCCATGGCGACAACATCCCAGAGACAGAGGCTGATGGTTGCTGTTGGAGTGTGACATGTGTGATCATCTCTGTCTGCAGCACTGCAGAGCTGCGACACACACACACACACACACACACACCAATCAAACTCCCTGCCTGTGGGGCTAAACTCAGGGCAAACCTGCACCTGTGCATCCTGTGCCGCACTCCCCGCACGGCCCCGCAGCAGCTTGTATAATCTCTCCGCGCTCTGCGGTGCCGCAGTGGAGGAAACCCCCTCTCTCCTCTCCGTGTGTCTACGTCTCTCTCCCGCCTGTCCTTTTATGGTATGGGGATACCCGCACGTCACAACCGGATGCAGCCCATGTTTGGGCAGCTACGAAAGCTCGCGGCGGGAGGGAATCCCTCGCGCCGGTGCCGACCAATGAGGCCCGGCCTGGAGTTACCTAAGAGACGGAGAGTATAAAAAGGACGGCGGAGACTCAGAGAGCATCAACGAGCATCACCGCCACCGACAGACAGAGCTCCGGGCACGGATTAATAACGAGGAAATCCCCGTTTAACGCACACACACGCACACACACACAAGTGTCACCCGCAATGCTTCTGGAGCGCGAGGACAGCTTCATGTCGGAGTTTGAGGACGCGTGCAGCGCCTGGGTGGACAGCGTGGGCTCGAGCCGCAGCGACGGAGCGGAGGACTCTGACGTGGGGTCACCTTTCTGCCCAGGTGTGTTCATCGACCAGTGATCAGCTGAGTGTGTTGATCGATCAGCTGAGTGTGTGTTGATGCTAATGTGTTGGTGACAGTAACCTCACCCCCTCCTCCCCCCCTTCTCTCCTCAGTCTTCTCTCCGGGAACTGACGCCTCTGACTCGGACTTCTTCTCCGACTTCAGCGACTGCTCCTCGGACACGCTCTCTCCCTCCCTCGGCTACACCGGCAGTTTCTTCACGGACCCCCCGGAGCCGGTGCCGGCAGCAGCGGGGCTGAGCAGCACCGCCGACGCGATCCTCAACATGATCACGGAGATCGTCGGGATCTGCACCGAGATGGAGCAGCAGGGCGACACCACCTCCGCAGCCACAGCATCCACCTCGCCCCCGCTCTTCGCTCCATCACCTCCTCCCCTGCCCGCAGCCCAGCAGCTGCCTCCCGCCTCCGTTTCACACCCGGTGGTCGTTAAGAGCGAGTTTGTGACCTCCAGCTGCAGCAGCGGGTGTGGACAATCTTCCATGACCGGGAATGATGCTTTGTACCCGGCCAGCGCCGACTCTCTCCTCCCGCTGTCGGCTCTGGAGCAACAACAGGTGGACATGGCTGATTTTATCGACTCTCTGCTGAGCTCCGAGGCCGGCCAGGGCGAGCTGAAGCCCGGCTGTGAAGTGAAGCAGGAGCCGCTGGGGCTGGAGGACTGGCTGAAGAGTTTGGCGGCTGCCCCCCCGGTTACCGGGGGAGACCCCGGCAGCTACGTCATCAGCAGACCGGCAGTCAAGACGGAGCTCGTGCAGAGCGGGAGCAGCCTGCACTTCTCCCCCTCCACCCTCCCCTCCACCCTGGACGCCCACCTCCTCAACTCCCTCCTGCAGGGCGCGTTCCCGATAGTCAACATCAGCGGCGTGCACGCGACGTCAGGAGCCCCCAAAGTGCCACGCGGGGGCAGGAGAGCTCCCGCCAAGAGCGGCCTCAAAGTGAAGCCGTTCCCGTGCTCCGTGCAGGGCTGCGAGCGCCGCTTCTCGCGCTCGGACGAGCTCAACAGGCACGTGCGCATCCACACAGGGCAGAAGCCCTTCCAGTGCGCCATCTGCGCGCGCAGCTTCAGCCGCAGCGACCACCTGACCACGCACACGCGCACGCACACGGGGGAGAAGCCCTTCTCGTGTGACGTGTGCGGGAAGCGCTTCGCGCGCAGCGACGAGAGGAAGAGGCACGGGCGCGTGCACGTCAAGCAGCAGCTGCGCGCGCAGATGATGGCCGCTTACTCCCTGGCCGTGAACGCGCCTGGCGTCTGAACGCGAGCGGTGAGGCCGCTGTGGAAACAAGTTCAGGATTTTAACCGGAAACCGTCAGAGAGAGACGTGACGTCACACTGTACCTGGAGCCAGGAAGAGGAAATGCTGTTTTTAAAGGTGCCCAAAGGGGGCGGGGATTTCAAAGTCCAGATTGTGGCTCCTGTCTTGGTGCATGTGTGCGGTTCACTGGAGGATTATGGGAGCCGATGAAGACGAGGGTCCAGGTCTGACCCTGGACCGGCTGGTTGAACCTCCAGAGCTGTGAACTTTAACCAAGAAGCTTCTGTGACTGGAGGTCTGTGCTGGTCTGTGCTGGTCTTCCAGGAGCAGCCTGTCCACCTGAAGGGACATTTTTGCTTGTACCATATTGATTCTTCTGCATGAGGACGTGAAGACGTGACGTCGTGTTCTTTGATATTTTTATGTCTTTCTATTGGACGTCATGAGAAGCTCCATGTTTGTAACATATCTCTATTTTTCTATCTGTCTACCTCTTCATGCCGCGCTGTCTTACATCACAGTGTGTTTATGAACATATGAATCTATATTTTAGAGCAGAAGCCAGATTTCGATGGCGGATTGACGTGTCCTGATGTCACTTTTCTATGAAATGATTGTAAATCTTCTGAATGAACTTTATTATATAATTTTCATTCTGATGTTTCGGTGCCGTGAAAACAAAGAAAGCACAGGTAGAGTTGAACTGATGCATTGTGGGATATGTGTCCTGAACTGTACAGATCAAAACAAACACACCAGCTCAGTGTCAGCTGAGCTCTGAGTAGCACACATGGCTGTGCACGTTAATGTTTCCTCGTTCTGCATGGAGCTCGTCAATAAACGAACAAACCAACAGAAACATGGAGTCCAGTGTGTTTCCTCATCTTCATCTTCTTCATCATCATCACTGCAGGAACAACTGACCGTGGCGAGCCCACCACAGGTCCAAAGTTCAAGTTCAGGTAGAGATACTCGCATAAAATACACCAGAGTCAGAAAAAGCCTAAACTGTAGTTCCTCTAACGTCCACTTGAGGCTGGCTCCAGAAGTGAGTCAGTCTCCATAAGTCCCCATGTTCAAATGTCCAACTTCACAGCAGAGATAAACATGTTTACAGACAGTCTGCGGGGACGTCACAGAGACTACGTCCAGGTTTTAGACAGTCTGCGGGACGTCACGGAGACTACGTCCAGGTTTTAGACAGTCTGTAGGACATCACAGAGATTCATCATCATCAATACAAGGCTCAGTGTCTTCATCACATCCATCCTCATCCTCCTCGTCACTTGCCGCCTCCATCATCACTGTGGTTGTTGTCGTCTGCTGTTAACAGGCTGCTGTTGCCGGGTGACAAATATTTCAGTTTCATGTTCTGTCAAGGTTGCGTTGCTATGGTAACAGCAGCACAAAGAAGCTTCACTCAGTTTGATTTTCACGGTGAAGAACATCCAGACACATCGGCGTGGTGGTTCCTGCTGAAGACAAACAAACAGGAGCATCTGTAGGGGACTATTTCAATTTATTTAAGAGCTTTTGTGGTGATGATGAAAGTATGAATAAATAAAAATAATAATACAACATTCATTTCTGTGTCTGTATGCTAACTGAGGGAGCGGTCCAGACTGACCAGAAAACCTTATTTCACGTTAGCTAATACTAAATTCCTAACTTTATACAGCATCGGGTGCCATACCTAGGTCACCTCTGCTGCTACATGACTGACCAGCTGAGTTAGCGCTAATGTTAGCCTTAATTTTAGCTCCAGTGATACATGCTAGCCCTAATATTAGCCCTAATGTTAGCTTTAATGTTAGCCCTAATGTTACACTCTAGTCCTAACATTAGCCATACTGTGGTCCACCCTCCTACTGTCCATACTGTGGTCCACCGTCCATACTGTCCATACTGTGGTCCACCCTCCTACTGTCCATACTGTGGTCCACCCTCCATACTGTCCATACTGTGGTCCACCCTCCTACTGTCCATACTGTGGTCCACCGTCCATACTGTCCATACTGTGGTCCACCCTCCTACTGTCCATACTGTGGTCCACTGTCCATACTGTGGTCCACCGTCCATACTGTCCATACTGTGGTCCACCGTCCATACTGTCCATACTGTGGTCCACCCTCCTACTGTCCATACTGTGGTCCACCGTCCTACTGTCCATACTGTGGTCCACCCTCCATACTGTCCATACTGTGGTCCACCCTCCATACTGTCCATACTGTGGTCCACCGTCCTACTGTCCATACTGTGGTCCACCCTCCATACTGTCCATACTGTGGTCCACCGTCCTACTGTCCATACTGTGGTCCACCCTCTTACTGTCCATACTGTGGTCCACCCTCCATACTGTCCATACTGTGGTCCACCCTCCTACTGTCCATACTGTGGTCCACCGTCCTACTGTCCATACTGTGGTCCACCCTCCTACTGTCCATACTGTGGTCCACCGTCCTACTGTCCATACTGTGGTCCACCCTCCTACTGTCCATACTGTGGTCCACCCTCCATACTGTCCATACTGTGGTCCACCCTCCATACTGTCCATACTGTGGTCCACCCTCCTACTGTCCATACTGTGGTCCACCGTCCTACTGTCCATACTGTGGTCCACCCTCCATACTGTCCATACTGTGGTCCACCCTCCATACTGTCCATACTGTGGTCCACCGTCCTACTGTCCATACTGTGGTCCACCCTCCATACTGTCCATACTGCGGTCCACCATCCTACTGTCCATACTGTGGTCCACCCTCCTACTGTCCATACTGTGGTCCACCCTCCTACTGTCCATACTGTGGTCCACCCTCCTACTGTCCATACTGTGGTCCACCCTCCTACTGTCCATACTGTGGTCCACCCTCCTACTGTCCATGCTGTGGTCCACCCTGTGGTATGTCTGTAAAGACATTAAATGTGTTGTACACGTTTGGAAGGCTGGGCGCAGAGGAGACCACCAGGCTCTCTCCGAGGGGAGGGAGAGAGGGAGATGCCTGGCCAAGGCTCCGTCCAGCACGGACTGAAACAGCACGGACTGAAACAGCACGGACTGACACACAGCATGGACTGACACAGCACGGACTGACACAGCACGGACTGAAACAGCACGGACTGACACACAGCATGGACTGACACAGCACGGACTGACACAGCACGGACTGACACAGCACGGACTGACACAGCACGGACTGAAACAGCACGGACTGACACACAGCACGGACTGACACAGCACGGACTGACACAGCACGGACTGACACAGCACGGACTGAAACAGCACGGACTGACACACAGCACGGACTGACACAGCACGGACTGACACAGCACGGACTGAAACAGCACGGACTGACACACACCACGGACTGACACACACCACGGACTGACACACAGCACGGACTGACACAGCACGGACTGACACAGCACGGACTGACACACACCACGGACTGACACACACCGCGGACTGACACAGCTCGGACTGAAACAGCACGGACTGACACAGCACGGACTGACACAGCACGGACTGACACACAGCACGGACTGACACAGCACGGACTGACACACAGCACGGACTGACACACAGCACGGACTGACACACAGCACGGACTGACACACACGGACTGACACACACCACGGACTGACACACCACGGACTGACACAGCACGGACTGACACAGCACGGACTGACACACAGCACGGACTGACACAGCACGGACTGACACACAGCACGGACTGACACAGCACGGACTGACACAGCACGGACTGACACAGCACGGACTGACACAGCACGGACTGACACAGCACGGACTGAAACAGCACGGACTGACACAGCACGGACTGACACAGCACGGACTGAAACAGCACGGACTGACACAGCACGGACTGACAACAGCACGGACTGACACAGCACGGACTGACACACAGCGGACGGACACACAGCACGGACTGACACACAGCACGGACTGACACAGCACGGACTGACACACAGCACGGACTGACACAGCACGGACTGACACACAGCACGGACTGACACAGCACGGACTGACACACAGCACGGACTGACACAGCACGGACTGACACACAGCACGGACTGACACAGCACGGACTGACACAGCACGGACTGACACGGACTGACACAGCGCGGACTGACACACAGCACGGACTGAAACAGCACGGACTGAAACAGCACGGACTGACACAGCACGGACTGACACACAGCACGGACTGACACACAGCACGGACTGACACAGCACGGACTGACACACACGGACTGACACAGCACGGACTGACACAGCACGGACTGACACAGCACGGACTGACACAGCACGGACTGACACAGCACGGACTGACACACAGCACGGACTGACACAGCACGGACTGAAACAGCACGGACTGACACACAGCACGGACTGACACAGCACGGACTGACACACAGCACGGACTGACACAGCACGGACTGACACACAGCACGGACTGACACAGCACGGACTGACACAGCACGGACTGACACACAGCACGGACTGACACAGCACGGACTGACACACAGCACGGACTGACACACAGCACGGACTGACACAGCACGGACTGAAACAGCACGGACTGACACACAGCACGGACTGACACAGCACGGACTGACACACAGCACGGACTGACACACAGCACGGACTGAAACAGCACGGACTGACACACAGCACGGACTGACACAGCACGGACTGACACAGCACGGACTGACACACAGCACGGACTGACACACAGCACGGACTGACACAGCACGGACTGACACACAGCACGGACTGACACACAGCACGGACTGACACACAGCACGGACTGAAACAGCACGGACTGACACACAGCACGGACTGACACAGCACGGACTGACACAGCACGGACTGACACACAGCACGGACTGACACAGCACGGACTGACACACAGCACGGACTGACACACAGCACGGACTGACACAGCACGGACTGACACACAGCACGGACTGACACACAGCACGGACTGACACAGCACGGACTGACACAGCACGGACTGCAGAGCTTGATGACGAGCTGATCATGTGAATCAGGTGTGGTGGAGGAGGAAACATCTAAAACATGCAGGGCAGTGATCCCTGAGGACCAGGACTGAGAAACACTGCTTTAGTGGTACACGGTACCGGCCCGTACCGGCGTACTTTCTCCTCTCTGCGAGCCAGATGCAGTCATCAAAAGAGCCACATCTGGCTCGCGAGCCATAGGTTGCTGACCCTTGGTCTAAAACCTGGACGTAGTCTCTGTGACGTCATTCCGCCATTTTAAGTACATTAATTACAGTTAATGATCAAACTTTGAACGCGTTAACTGGTCACATGACCGGAGGCCCCTCCCTCCTCTGCTCCCGCCATCACGTCCACATCAGGACTGTGACGCGTCAGGCGGCTTTTACGTCAGCAACACACAGCAGCACGCGGCGGCTGCTGTACGCCGCACACACACACACACACACACACACACAGTCAGTGAGACCAGACAGAGAAAAGTCAGGCGATGTATTCCCGCTGCTGCTTCTTGCACGAGACCGTTACTGTACCGGATCAAGTGGACTGACCGCACGAGGACGGAATGAATTCCTGAGCGGGAAAGACAGAAACCATGGCAACGGGTTTTGGGATGAGCAGCTGACTGATTTCCGTTTATCTTGTACCGGTAAGAGTGAAGTTTAGAACCGTTTAACGTGTTCGTTATCTGACAGGCCCGTGAAGGAAGACGAATATTTAATGATCATTTATTAAACCAAAAGAAGTACGTCACAGAGACTACGTCCAGGTTTTAGACAGTCTGTGACAGTCACAGAGACTACGTCCAGGTTTTAGACAGTCTGCGGGGACGTCACGGAGACTACGTCCAGGTTTTAGACAGTCTGCGGGGACGTCACGGAGACTACGTCCAGGTTTTAGACAGTCTGCGGGGACGTCACAGAGACTACGTCCAGGTTTTAGACAGTCTGCGGGGACGTCACGGAGACTACGTCCAGGTTTTAGACAGTCTGCGGGGACGTCACGGAGACTACGTCCAGGTTTTAGACAGTCTGTGACAGTCACAGAGACTACGTCCAGGTTTTAGACAGTCTGTGACAGTCACAGAGACTATGTCCAGTTTTAGACAGTCTGCGGGGACGTCACAGAGACTACATCCAGTTTTAGACAGTCTGTGACAGTCACAGAGACTACGTCCAGTTTTAGACAGTCTGCGGGGACGTCACAGAGACTACGTCCAGGTTTTAGACAGTCTGTAGGACGTCACAGAGACTACATCCAGTTTTAGACAGTCTGTGACAGTCACAGAGACTACGTCCAGTTTTAGACAGTCTGCGGGGACGTCACAGAGACTACGTCCAGGTTTTAGACAGTCTGTGACAGTCACAGGGACTACGTCCAGTTTTAGACAGTCTGTGGGGACGTCACAGAGACTACATCCAGTTTTAGACAGTCTGTGACAGTCACAGAGACTACGTCCAGTTTTAGACAGTCTGCGGGGACGTCACAGAGACTACGTCCAGGTTTTAGACAGTCTGTAGGACGTCACAGAGACTACATCCAGTTTTAGACAGTCTGTGACAGTCACAGAGACTACGTCCAGTTTTAGACAGTCTGCGGGGACGTCACAGAGACTACATCCAGTTTTAGACAGTCTGTGACAGTCACAGAGACTACGTCCAGTTTTAGACAGTCTGCGGGGACGTCACAGAGACTACGTCCAGGTTTTAGACAGTCTGTAGGACGTCACAGAGACTACATCCAGTTTTAGACAGTCTGTGACAGTCACAGAGACTACGTCCAGTTTTAGACAGTCTGTGACAGTCACAGAGACTACGTCCAGTTTTAGACAGTCTGTGGGGACGTCACAGAGACTACATCCAGTTTTAGACAGTCTGTGACAGTCACAGAGACTACGTCCAGTTTTAGACAGTCTGCGGGGACGTCACAGAGACTACGTCCAGGTTTTAGACAGTCTGTAGGACGTCACAGAGACTACATCCAGTTTTAGACAGTCTGTGACAGTCACAGAGACTACGCCCAGTTTTAGACAGTCTGCGGGACGTCACAGAGACTACGTCCAGTTTTAGACAGTCTGTGACAGTCACAGAGACTACGTCCAGTTTTAGACAGTCTGTGGGGACGTCACAGAGACTACATCCAGTTTTAGACAGTCTGTGACAGTCACAGAGACTACGTCCAGTTTTAGACAGTCTGCGGGGACGTCACAGAGACTACGTCCAGGTTTTAGACAGTCTGTAGGACGTCACAGAGACTACATCCAGTTTTAGACAGTCTGTGACAGTCACAGAGACTACGTCCAGTTTTAGACAGTCTGCGGGGACGTCACAGACTGCTTTGGTGCTAAGCTAACAGGAGACAAACGGAGGTGGGACGTTTTCTTTCTTCCTGCTCGTCCATCCAGACTTAATGTCCGTCCACGTGGGGTTGACTGGAGGACGCTCAGACTGCACATGCCCAGTGCATCATCAGTGAGTGTGTATTTTCATATTTCAGCCACACACACAGTCAGTGGGGTGGAAAATACATGCTTCACTTAGCGATTAGCCTCTCTCTCACACACACACACACACACGTTCACAGAGGACAGGTTTGTCTCTGACGATGATGATCTCATGAAATCTTCATCCTCACTGAATTAATAATTCAGCCCTGACCCACTTTGTGCTCTCTGCACTCCTTCTATTGTTTTATCTAACAGCTCCAGCTGAAGCATGTCCTCCTCCTCCTCCTCCTCCTCCTCGTCTTCATCGGAGCTGCCCTACTTCTGTCCTCGCTGCGGTGACCACTTTCGCTTCTCATCTGTACCTGAGCTCCGGGCTCACCTGGTGAGCCGACACACCTGAGACCCTGCTGGTTCTGTCACAGGTAATTCAGACGTTAGTTACATGTTCATTGTTGGTTCTTTGGTCGTAGTCTCTGTGACTGTCACAGACTGTCTAAAACCTGGTCGTAGTCTCCGTGACTGTCACAGACTGTCTAAAACCTGGTCGTAGTCTCCGTGACTGTCACAGACTGTCTAAAACTGGACGTAGTCTTCGTGACTGTCACAGACTGTCTAAAACCTGGACGTAGTCTCTGTGACTGTCACAGACTGTCTAAAACCTGGACGTAGTCTCCGTGACTGTCACAGACTGTCTAAAACTGGACGTAGTCTCCGTGACGTCCCCGCAGACTGTGGATGTTGTAACTGTTCCCGTGTCCTCTCATTACGTTTCAGGCTCGCGTTAGAAGCTCCAGCCCTGGTGCTCTCCTCCCACTCTCCAGCCGATCTGAATCCCCAACACAGAGCTCCTCTCTTGGTATGGAAGCCGACAGCCTCCCCCTGCCATTGGCCTGCCTGGATCTCGCGCCATCGCCTGCATCTGGCCAGCTGCTCAGGGAAGTGTTGGGCTCTTCACATCGTGCGCTCCCCTCTTCTGCAGGACATCCAGTGGACCCCTCCGCCACTCTGGCCCTCCCCAGCTCTCTGCGGCCTTTTCCTGGGAGTAAACTTGGCATGGTGGGGGTCCAGCTGGGCCTGGTGGGGATCGGGCTAGAGGAGAGGCTGGGCCTGGGTCTGGATCATAAAATTGCCCGGACATTTGCGGAGGTGGAGGAGAGGGTGAACCGTCGCGTGGGCCGACTGAAGGTGGAGCTACAGAGAAGGGAGGCGGAGCTAGAGCTGGAGAGGCGGGACGGGGAACGGCTGAAGACTGAGAAACAGGAAGTGGAGGAGAGGGCAGCGTACCTGTCTAGACAGGTGAGAGGAGCTCTGATGCTGGAGTGATGGGGAAAAGACACGACACATATTTAACTACGCTGTGGTGTGTTCATCCATCAGGTCTCTGCTGCCTTGGACATGATGGAGCAACTGAAGAAAGATCTGGAAGGAAAAGAGACAGAGCTGAACCAACGACAGCAGTTAGTATCTCCAGTCAGCTGATGTTAGCTAGCTATCAGCATCCAAGCAAGCTAACGTAAGAAACACTGTGTCACGTGGAAACGTCGTCCGGACTGTCGGAGCTCGTCCGGCTGTAAACTGTCTGTGTTGACGTTTGAAGGTTGCTTTGTTGACTGGCTGATGCTTGCTGACATTATCGCTAGCCAAACACTGTGAGTGGCTGTTTTATTTATAGCTTTCCAAATTTTAGCAGCTAACGTGAGTCATGATGCTAACTTATGTTAGCAAGACTCCTGTGGTACGAACACTAACACTCCCCGCAGAGCTCTGAGCTCACAGTCCGGGCAGCCTGGCTAACAAACTGAGCTAACGTTAGCTAACAGTAGCTAACAAACTAAGCTAACATTAGCTAACAGTAGCTAACAAACTGAGCTAACATTAGCTAACAGTAGCTAACAAACTAAGCTAACATTAGCTAACAGTAGCTAACAAACTGAGCTAACATTAGCTAACAGTAGCTAACAAACTAAGCTAACATTAGCTAACAGTAGCTAACAAACTGAGCTAACATTAGCTAACAGTAGCTAACAAACTGAGCTAACATTAGCTAACAGCAGCTAATAAACTGCGCTATCATTACTTGACTAAATGAGCTAACATTAGCTACAATTAGCTAAGTAGGTCTGCTGGGAAATGTAGTCCAAACTTAGAGAGTGGACAGCACACGTGGTTTCATGATTTCTGCTGTGTGCTCTGTTTCTTTAACATCATATAACACATGATCCAACATGAATACACAACGTGATGCACAGAGAGAGAGAGGACACGTTTAGTCTGCATCACTGCACACACACACACACACACTCAGATAAATGTAAGATGGCAGTGAGGTACAGCAGCCCTGAGGGTGTGTGTGTGCTTATAAGGTCAGTCACTCTGTTTGTGTGCTCCTTCATGCTTCTGTACACACACACACACCTTCTTATTTAACATGTATTTGACGTGTGTGTGTGTGTGTGTGTGTGTGTTTGCAGGGAGATGGTGGACATCGAGTGTTTTTTGAGGGACACAGCAGAGAAGGAAGCTGAGGCTAAGTCCAGACTGCAGGTGAGTGGACCATTTCCTGTTCCTGCATCATGTGACGTCATGAGCTAACTGTTCTGGCTGACCTTTATCCAGGTGAGCTTCAGGTGTGTTTGATTTCAGGTGTTTATTGAGACGTTGTTGGAGCGAGCTGACCGTGCAGAGAGACAGTTACTGCTGCTCACGCATCACGACCACTATACACACCACCCGTACACACTCACAGAGGGATACACACCTGAATACACACCTGTACCTGGCCGTGCAGGACGCAGTCTGGATGGCAGCACCAATGACAACATCACAAACAAGATGGAGGACACCCGGGTGAGAAAACCTGGAAAAAAAGAACTTCCTGTTTCTCTCCACAGACCTGGACCTCTCTTTTGTTAACTCCGTCTCTCACATCTCCTTTTCCTGTTGACCTTCCTCCTCCTCCTCCTCCTCCTCCTCCAGAGGAGTTACAGTCTCTCAGGCTCCTGCAGACTGCGTGATCAGCTGTACAGCCACCATCACTACAGGTATCTGAACACATCACACACACACCTCACTTCTACTGTGAAGTTTGTTGTCCTTGTCTCTGGGTTCAGGAAGGTGAGACAGTTCAGGTGTGTTGGTCCACCTCCACCACGCTCCATCTTGGACTCGACAAGAGGGTGGAGGAGACGGGAGGAAAGAGAGGTTGTTTGATCAGTCGTTTGAATTTTGAAGCACTGGGTCTCTGGAGTCTTCAGGAGGTTTGTGAAGGTAGAGAGGGGCCTGCCCTGAGCGCGCTCACTGGAGGAGGTAACATACGTCTGTATGAGGACGTTTAAGAGCCGGAGACTGCTTTGTAGTCAGCGTTAGAGATTGAATTTAACGTGGGCTGCTACAGGTAGACTGAGGAGCTCCATGACTGAAGGCTGGGAGGCCCGTCAGGAGGACGGTACAGGGATCGAGTCATTGCTTCATCAAACACAACATGTTGAAGATTCAGCATCTTAAATCTGGCAACCCATGTGAGCTTCAGTCTGGGGAGGAGGTGGTGCAGTACCAGTTATTAACCACCAGGCGTCAGTGTTAGAAGTGAAGTTACATATTGTTCACACAGCGGGTCATGCACGGTGGAAACCAGGTGTAACTCCACCTACATCACTTCTTCTGTTTCAGGATCGGTGACGGAGGATGTGGAGGAATGTGGAGCAAAAGAAACCATCACCACAGCACTGAGGAGGAGGAGGAGGAGGAGGAGGAGGAGGACGAGCGTTTCTGGAGCAGTGCTGAGATGAGGAGACTCGCCTTTGCCAGGACACACACTCTTGGTTCAGGTAAACTGCATTGCTTTATTCTGAAGTTCATGCATCAGTTCCTGTGTGCTGCTTCACAATAAAAGCCTCCTTTTCACCTTTCCTACCTCCTCCCCCTGCAGAAGCCCCCTCCTCCCTCTGTTCCACCCCCTCCCGCTGTCATGGCGACAAACAGCTGGGGGCGGACACCTTGAGGCTGAGGGCGGCGCTCTTCTGCGTGTTTCCATATTTGGACGTACGCTCCTTGTTGCATGCGGGGGAGGTCTGCTCTGAGTGGCGGTTTGTTGCGAGGCACCCGGCGGTTTGGACACGCCTCCAGCTGGAGAACGCCTGGGTGTCAGCCGAGGTAAGCGGTTTCCATGGTAACCTTCAATCTACCAAACGTGACGTCCCCACAGACCGTCTAAAACCTGGACGTAGTCTCTGTGACGTCCCCGCAGACTGTCTAAAACCTGGACGTAGTCTCTGTGACGTCCCCACAGACCGTCTAAAACCTGGACGTAGTCTCTGAGACGTCCCCACAGACCGTCTAAAACCTGGACGTAGTCTTCGCGACGTCCCCGCAGACTGTCTAAAACCTGGACGTAGTCTCCGTGACGTCCCCGCAGACTGTCTAAAACCTGGACGTAGTGTATGATATATTTTAAGCGTTTGTTGGGGACTATTTTCAGGAGTGGATTGATCTACATTTGGTGTGTTTCTTTGGTGTGTGTGTGTGTGTGTTTGTCTGTGTGTGTAGTTCCTGACCACTCTGTCTCAGTGGTGTACTCAGACTCAGTCTGTGGTTCTTCACAACCTGAAGCCTCGAACCCGACGAGCCGACGAGCCGCGAGAGGATTACCACAAGAACACGCGGTAACACACATACGTCTGTCTTAAACTTGAGTCTGTCCTAAACCTGACTCTGTCTTAAACTTGAGTCTGTCCTAAACCTGTGAAGCAGAGTGCCGGCCACACAGGTGTGGTTTCATTGATCTTTTTTCTTAAATGCACGTTGCCACGGTAACAGCAATATTTCAGTCCAACTGTCGCCTGGTGCATTGTGGGTATTGTAGTTGACCTCTGTGTGTGTGTGTGTGTGTGTGTGTGTGTTGTGTCTCAGAGGCAGTGTGGAGGCGGGGGTGGAGGCCCTGCTGCGGTCAACAGGGGGCAGTCTGCTACACCTGTCTGTCTCTCAGTGTCCTCACATCCTCACAGACAGGACGCTGTGGCTAGCAAGCTGCTACTGCAGGAACCTGCAGACACTCACATACAGGTGAGTCACTTCACCTGTCTGTCTGTTCGCCTGTCTCTTTACCTGTCTGTTTGTTTACCTGTCTGTTTGTTTACCTGTCTGTTCACCTGTCTGTCTGTTCACCTGTCTGTTTGTTTACCTGTCTGTGTACCTGTCTGTCTGTTTACCTGTCTGTTCACCTGTCTGTTTGTTTACCTGTCTGTTTGTTTACCTGTCTGTGTACCTGTCTGTCTGCAGGAGTTCATCACATCCTGTCTGTCAGGAGGTTCTTTGGGCCCTGGGCGCTGGCTGCAGGAACATCAGCAGCCTGCAGGTGGCGCCTGTTCACCCGTGGTCAGTACACTTCAGTTCACACACCTTTGAATCTTTGTGTTGTCATGACGACTAACTGAACCACAGCAGGTAAACGGGTTGTGTCACTCAGGTGGTCCACACTGAGAACCGTCTTTCTTCCATGTCACACTCCACAGCCAACAACCCACTCGCTTTGGAAACAGGTGCCTGCAGACAATTGGCCGATGCTGGCCACACCTCCGCTCCGTCAGTGTGGGCGGGGCTGGCTGTGGGACTCAGGGATTGGTTGCTTTGGGTGAGTGACAGCTGAAAACAATAAATAAATGTTTTTGTCCAAGTCCATGAAGAGTTCAGAGTTTAGATGTCACAGTTAAAGATATCAGTGTGTGTGTGTGTGTGCGTGTGTGTGCAGTGCGTAGCTGTGCTCACCTGCAGGTGTTGGCGTTGGAGCGTATTACCGACCTCAGCCTGCAGGCGGCGACAGAGCTGTGCGAGGCCGGACTGAAGAGTCTGGAAACTCTGATCCTGACACACACACCTGTGAGCGGTCAGGCCATCCTGCACTTCCACAGTACGACACAATAACACACACTTGTTATTCTTATCATGATCACACACATGATTCACACAGCGTCCTCCGTGTCTCTGCAGGCGTGTACAGGAACATCACGTCTATCAAGGTCGAGGTCTCTGCGTCAGATTACTTTGAAGAACCGCACACTCAGGAAGCTCAACGTCTGTTTGGAGAGATTGTCACCACGCTGAAGGCGAGTCTCAGAGACAGAGACAGTCTTACTTCATGCTTCATTATGAAACACACTAATGATGTGTGTCTTTTCTCTCAGGTTCTTCAGAAGCGTCCTGGACTGTGTGACGTCTTACAGGTCAAAGCTGAAGGATTCTGCTGACCTCAGCACACACACATCTGTTTGTACCTTCATTTGCATCCTGCAGTTCATGAACCCTGACCTGAACCTGACCTTTAACCCTAAAGCCAACATCCTGCTGGAGAGATGTCCAGAAGACCTCAACCATGTGGAGGTTTATCAGAGCTCATCAGGACATGATGGAACAACGAGCTCCATCATCCTCACACACTTCAACAGGAGCTAAAACAGCTGATGAAGGAATTCATTCAAACTCTAAACTGTGTAAATAAATGTAGAGTGTGTCTGACTGTGGCCCCGTCGCGCCCATACATTATTATTGACACTGCAGTAGCACAGAGACTTCAATAAAGTTAGTCAAAGGCAGGCTTGAGGTTGCCAAGCAACAAGGGTCAGCTGCAGGTCAGAGCAATTAACTGCAGCTGTGCTCTGTCTGTGTGTGAGTGACTGCTGAGACACAGAAAATCTCTAAATGAACCCCCTCCAACTAGTGGACACTAATGCCAAACGGTAGGTCGTATCAAAAAGCCCAAATGACCGTGAGCATCCTCATCTTGTCGACCATGTGAATGCCGAATTTCAGTGTCTGAAGTTAAAAAATGTGACCTGGGGAGAGAGAGAAAGAACAGGTGCCCCGTGCTCCTTTGGGAAATTTCTCCTCTCCAGTTTACATGGGAGTAGATGGGGCTGTCGGTGGGTGATCCTGGCGCATCAGTGCGTCTCCCACCAAAACTATAAGTCTGACAGCTTCAGCAGTGATATTGCTGCGTAGCCCACGAATTTTCCTACGTTTCTATGTAGTAATTATTTCTGTAGAGTGACATTTGTGGCCATGAGAGCCGTTTGCAAATGTATTTTATGACAAATGTTTCTCTCCCTCTCCACTCTAGCGATGATGTCACCCACTCTAGCTCTGGAACATTCTACCAATACACACCCATTGTAAATGTTGCCGTGGTTTTTGGCGATTTTTGGCAAAACCGTTTGGTGAAACTCTTAGAAAAGTCACAGCACACCATTCCCGGTCGAGCCGGTCGGTTTGATACCTTTTTTGTGTTTGTGCAACCAAAACTGAGGGAGGAGTAGCACGCTGAACTTCCTGGAATACGTGAGAATAATCAGTATGGGGACAGTGGACAGTGGCCTGCAGACTCTCAGTGATCATGCAGTGCATCAAAGACACAAAACATTAAAGGTCCTGTATGAATATTATATCCATAACAATGTTGGTCGTCTTCCAGTCAGTCATGTTACGATAAAGTCTGGAACTAGAACGAGCCTTTTATTCAAGCACGCTGGTCCACAAGTCCAGAGTGTGGACGTCATGGAGCCGCCCCTTGCTGGACGTTAGAACATTTACTGTACATATATTGGGACAGAGACACTTCCTCATTGGTTGATGATTCAACTTCACGTGTGTTGGTAAGCAGCTCGTACGCTGCACTGGCTGGTCGTGGTGTTTCTCAGGCGTCGGACACACGTCCTTAATACCCAAATAAGACTTTTAAGTGTGGTTACAGGGACAGACACCAATTCTTAACCCCTCAAAGTGACAACCGTCCAATACGTCCTCACTCCCAAAGGTCCTCATCCACGTCACACAGGTGTTGTCAGATTCCACCTTCAAAAGCCAAACTGAACCTTTGTTACCTGAATCAAACCTTTGTTCTTCAGCCGCACACTGAGAATAAGACACACGTGGACAATGATACACGCACAAGATGCACTGAACCACCAATCAATCATTAATTAATATAAGTGTCATCATCATGTGTCATTTTACCATCAATAAATCATTTTATCACCAAATGTCACCGACACTTGTCTGTCCTGATGTTATTACAGACAGTGAACTAACCACAGACACACTGTGTGTGTGTGTCAGGTTTAAAGGTCGTCCTGAGGTGTGTGTGTTTGTCCGGACACACACCTGTGGGAGTGACCAAACAAACGACCTTTAACCCCAATGAGAGAGAAGAAGTGTGTGTGTGTGTGTGAGAAGTGGACGAGTTAAAGGGAAAGAGTGTGTGAGTGTGTGTATGTACACCATGAGTTTCCTCAGAAGGACAACGCTGCGTCGCTACCTGCTGCTGTCGGCCATGTTGGCTCTTGTCTTCTTCATCAGCTCCTTCTGGCTACTACGTGAGTTTCCCCCATCATCGTAGGCCATGTTGTCTCCACAGCTCTTCCCCTCACACCAGTTGGCTGATTAGTTATCACACAGGTTTGAAATAATAATACTGTTATGTTGTCAAATCTAATAGTAATAATTATAATAGTAGCCGGTTGGTTGCTGTGACCATGCACCTCTCTCCAGGTTATCATCGCCCCCTGCTGGTCTAAAATATAAATACACAAATACAATAATACAAATATGAAAAATATCTGTTAAGACTGGGGACTTTCAGACGAAGGTTACAAACATGCAAGACGGTCTGCAGGGATGTCACAGAGACTACGTCCAGGTTTTAGACGGTCTGCGGGGACGTCACAGAAACTCTCTTTAAACTTTGTGTCTCTCTTCAGCTCAGGGTGGAGTCCAGGACTGTGGCAGTGTCTGGCAGCCATGTTTGAGTTTTTACCACCAAACGGTAGGACTAACACACACACAGTTGTACATCTATCCTTTTGAGGACTCTGTTGTTGGTGTTTGTGCATCTGAACTTCACGAGGACGTCCTCGTTCATGCTGTGTCAAACGCTGGTCCTCACAAAGATAGAAGGACAAGTAGTGGACTGGACAAAAACATGTTGCCTTAGCGGAGTTCGGATCTACGCTATGAAACATACGGAGCCCCTCTGGTGACATGGTCCAAAAAAAAAAAAATTGTGGCCACAATATGTAAACAACACGGTATTTCTATCAGAAAAGAAGACGTCAGGATCCTCCTCTCTCTACTGGACCCCATCGGTTCCTAAGTTCACTAGACCAGACGTCTCAGAAGGAGGCAATATTTGTAAACATCCACCGGTAACCGTGATCCTTTCCAGGGCCTTGCAGTTGGTCAACAATGAAATCTATCCCGGCGTCCAAGTCGTACCTTTGCCGGTAAAGCAACCTGGCTCTCAATATCCTGTTCTAATGTCTCGGTAATGATGGATCCTTGCAAAGCCAGGCTTTTCAGAATCTCTTTGTAGCTCATTCCCAGCCTAAAATAAAATTCTATCATACTGTCCCTGTCCATCGTGTAGCTTTAGCCCCTCTAATGCCTCTACCTTAGACCTTAGAGAAGGTGCGCTCGATTGGCTTACCCAGCTGTCCAGGAATGATATTAATATTATTAATTAGTCTTTCGTACGCACGTTATAGCTATATTGTGGCCACAATTTAATTTCTTTTGACCATGTCACCAGAGGGGCTCCGTAGAAACATGACGAGCTGTTTGAATTGAATTGATCACTGATTTTCTCTTCAAGCCCGAGACTCCATTAACCTTTGGCGAGTGGGTGGAGCCAGACGGAGCACCGTCGTCCCTCATAAAGGAGTGTCCCAGCCAGTCATTTCAGGCCTGGCGTCTGCTGCGGTATTTAAAGTCCAGCATGGCAGACGCCGATGACATCCTGCTGGAGCCGTACCTACAGAGCTGGGATGAACTTCTCAAGTAGACAATCACACAAACTTTGTAAAGGAATAGTCGAATAGCGCAGCCAGTTAGCTTAGCTTCAGCATAAAGGTTGGAAAATTTGTGGTGTCGGACCAAACCAATTTCTGCTGGCGTGGAGCCAGGAAGTAGTCCGCTATAAGAGCCCTGTTTCCTGTCTTTATGCTAAGCTAAGCTAAGCTGAGCTAACAGTAGAGGTTCAGGAACACTAACTTGTCTTCTTTGTCTCTTTCAGTTTCATGGAGTCTCTCGGGACCATGGTCAGTTTTTTTTCTCAGAAGGTGAAGGAAAAGGTTGTACTGATACGAGAACTGTCACTCAAACACAGCGGCAAAGAGGCTCATGGGAAACGGAGTCCGCCTGAACAACTACAATCCTTATTTGGACTAAAAAACTGGGTGAGGCGGTAAAAAGAATGACCGTATGATATGAAATGATCGAATCTGTTGCTGATGTTCTCTCGTCTTCCTCTTGAGGCGTATCGTTCGGTTCGCTCCATGGTGGAGGCGGAGCTAAAAGAGGGCGTGGTTGACTTCTCCCGCCGCACAGATTCGGGCTGCAGGACACTGCTGCGGCTGCATCGCTCTCTGCTGTGGTTGAAGCTGATGTTGGAGGGTTTGGCTGAAGGACCTGACGCTGATGGACGATTCAAAACACCTGGAGAGCTCAGCAGGTAAAAAAACAACATTAGACCGCGGTGCGTTCATGGACCAGTCACACTGTCAGACAACTGATGTTACTGTTGGTTTCCAACAACAAGCACAGGAACATTAGAGCTAATAATGCATCGATCCTGTTCAGGCTACACAGCAGAGGTCTTCAGGGATCTACCTGAACCCGAGGATCCAAGAGGTCGTACCAAATGACTCGCACGAGTGAGTTGACCTGCTAGCACAGATGATAGCAAATCAGTAATGCTACTGTTAGCCATAATGATGAACAACCAATCGCTGTTAGGGTTCAAAAGGTCAAACAGGACCAGCTACACAAGAGTCGCCCCCTGCTGGCCATTATAAAGAATGCAGGCAATGGGTCCACTATTTATTGTACCGTCTACACGCAGAACAGTTTCCTCTCAGTCTAGCACCCCCTACAGGCGGCACGTGGAGAGAAAGAACCGGTACTACCCTTATTTACATGCTGCGGTGTGATTTTCATTTCAGTTGCTTGTATCCGCAATCTCATTCCCAAAGCTCGTGATCGTAGGTGAGGGTTGGAACGTAGATGGACCGGAAGATCAAGAGCTTTGCCTTCGAGCTCAGCTCCCTCTGAAGTACAGGGCTCCGATGCAACGTCCACAGCACTGCAGACGACAAACCAACCTGCCGGTCCATCAACTCGCCGCGAGCCCGGATGTTTTCTAGCAGAATAAACATGACGTTCCATTCATCACGACAGAATCTTCTTCTTCCTCTCAGGGATGCCTACAAGGTGGCACTGGCTCCCCACCACCACTGGGTGCTCCGTCAGGCTGCAGAGTTTGTCTTCCTCGCTCTCCCGGACCGACAGTACTTCCTGCAGCTGGTGTGTGTGCAGAGCCAGACAGAGGCCACGCCCATCCTGCGCGTCATCATCCACGCCCTGACGCTGGTGCACACTCAGACTCAGCGAATCCTGTCCGAGCACGACATGCTGGAGCTGCCCTAAACGTACGTATGACGGACCAGACCAGAACCAACTGACACAGACTGAGACTGAGTGACCGAGACTGACTGACTGACTGAGACTGAGACTGACTGAGATTGAGACTGACCGACTGAGACTGACTGACTGAGACTGAGACTGAGAGACTAAGACTGACCGACTGAGACTGAGAGTACAGACATTTTTCTGTTTTTCACTCTAAATAACATTTTAGATTTCCACAGATTGTAATTTATTCTGGTCACAAACACTTAACACAGCAAACAGGCTGACTTTTTTATTTTACAGTATGAACACGAATACATGAAGTACAACATGAAGTACAACATGAAGTACTACATGAAGTACAACATGAAGTACTACATGAAGTACAACATGAAGTATGAAAGTACTTTAACAAACTATATGAGAACGTTTTATATATTTACAATCAAAAACAAATCAACAATATAAATTGTGATATTTTTCTTGTTGTTGTGTGTCGGGTATCATGTGACACGTTTCAACACTAACACTGTTAAATAATCAATCAGTCTGTTAAAGGTGCAGTGTGTCAGATTTATGGGGCTCTATTAATAGAATATATGTCTGTATATAAGACTATATACAGACATATACAGACAAATATAGTCTTTTACACACACATATATATATATATATATATATATATATATATATATATATATATATATATATATATATACATTCGTGTTTAATCACCTGAACATCGTAGTTTCTCCGTCAGTCCGGCTTGATCCCAGCGGGCGGCCCGCCATGTGTTCTGGCTGATAGTGGACAGGAAGTAAGCGAGGGGTGTGTAACCCACAATAACTCCACTGGGTGTCACTAAATCTGACACACTGGACCTTTAAGCACTATTTCCTTTAGTTTGTGAATATTTGAGACAGATTTACAGATCTGAGCAGACGTTTGATGTTTTCTCCGTGTTGCCGTAGATGTCTTCTTCAGCGGCATCAGAACGCGTTGATGAAGCGTCTTTCAGGACGTGGGTGCGTTCAGGAGCGGCTCGTCTTCCCCCTGGTGGCTCCTCATGTGTGTTTTCAGACAGTGGCCCTGAGTAAAGGCTTTGTCACAGACAGTGCACTGGTACGGTCTCTCTCCGTTGTGGGTCCTCATGTGGACCGTCAGGTGTTCTTGGCGAGAGCACGCCTTCCCACAAACCCCGCAAACGAACAGCTTGATGCCCAGGTGGCTCCTCACGTGATTGGTCAGATGAGTCTTGCGTTTAAAAAAGCGTCCACACTCCGAGCAGCCATACGGCGCCTCACCGGTGTGTACGCGCATGTGCGCCTTCAGCTCGCCGTTGGATATGAAGCCTTTGCTGCACACACCACAGATGAACGGCCTCTCGTTGCTGTGCGTTTTCATGTGAGCGGTCAAGCCGCAGTTCGAGATGAACGTCTTGCAGCAGATGTGGCACAGGTACGGACGCTCTCTGGACGTGTGGATCTTCTCATGCGACTTCAACGTGCCAGGAAGTTTGAAACGTTTCCCACAAACCTCGCAGCCGTAACGGCGCTCCCCCGAGTGAGTCGCCTTGTGGCGCGTTAAAGATCGCAGGTCGTAGAAAGACTTGCCGCAGACGTTGCAGTGGTACTTGTCTCGACCCGTGTGCACCTTCCTGTGAGCTCTGAGCTGCGCTTTTAGACCGAACGCCTTCGGACAACTATCGCACTTGTGCGGTTTATCCACCACGTGGACCCAGCGGTGAACGCTCAATCCGGACATGTGAGCAAAGCTCTTGTTGCACACGTCACATTTAAACGGTCTGTCTCCTGTGTGCAGCGTGGTGTGACAGTTGAGGCCAGTGACGGTGAGGAAAGACTTCCCACAGTATGAACAGTCGTGAGTTTTTTGATAGTTTCTAAGATGACTCTTTAACTCTTCCACAGATTCAAAGTGCTCGCCGCACACTCCACAAACGCTCTGCGCTTCGGCCACGTGACTCCAGGCGTGTTTGATCAGGCTGCCCAGGATCCTGTACCAAACGCCGCACACTTTACACGGCGTTTTACTGCTCTCAATCAACGCCCCCTCCACGCCGGACGCCCTGGCTCCCCGCTTCCTCCTCATCTTTGATGACTGCAGCTCAGGATTCGGCTTCCAGTCGCCGTCTCCGTCAAACGCCTCATCGACAGATTCTTCTTCATCATCAGCTTCCTCTGTTTCCTGTTGCCCTGACAGGACATCTGCACGCTGAACGAGGCTGCTGTGGGACAAAAACACAAAATGATTGTGTACATGTGTTTGTTGTGACTCAAGGCGTTCTTTTTGTTTTGAAGTTACCTCGAGCTGAGCTGGACTTCATCACTTTTCACCACCACAGCAGCCTCATCGTTCCGCTGTAAAAGGCCGAGCTCCTCCTCCTCCTCCTCATCTTCTGTCTACAAGTTTTTACAAAGAAATACTGCAAATTAAAGAGAAGAGACGTGTACTGTGCCGTGTACTGGCTCAGAATACTGCAGTATTACCTTCAGTCGGATGTAGAGGAGCGTCTTTGCGACCCCGGTGGACTTCATGCTCCTGTAGATCTCTTCAGGTGTCAGCGTCTTCACTTTGAGCCGCTGTAGCTTCCTGCTCCTGTCCGACTTGAAGATGTTAAAAGGTTTGTTGTCTCCTGCCAGTTGAGGGAAGGTGGACCTCAGCAGGTCCAGGAAGTCTGCCTCCTGCAGGCCTCGAGGACACCTCAGGTCCTGTATCGAGGACTTAAGTAAAACTGACGAGGACACAAAGAAACCAGGCGTCATCCCTCAACAACCTCCATCAAAGAAAACGTCCGGTCGAACTTTCATCTTTGATATTCACCATTTTTTGGGAGCACGTCGGACCGGGAATCTTCCAGCATGCAGACTTTGAGGAAGTGGTGAGACGGTTCTTCGCCGAGGCGAGGTCGGCCACGCCTCCTCCTGGGAGACGATAATCTGAGACATGATTGACAGAAGACACTGATCAACATCCGTCCAATAAATCACTGTAGATCACTGTGCAGATTTGTTACCTGGCGTACGTTTGGCTTTGATCAGCTGACGTGGTGGCAGAGCTGGATGGAGAATCCTGAAGAGGACGGAGGTCTTCACCGCTGCTCTGAGGATCCTCTGCTGTCTGTAACAGGTCGTAACACTTTGCTTAGCCGTGTGCCGACACTGGATAAAGGTCTGGCTGAGCATGTTATCATTCTGGTCACAATCGTCTTGGGTACCCTGACAAAATATTGTTGGAAGATGGCAGAAATGAGGAGAATGTGGGCTGAGCCTACCCTGTACCCGGAGATGAACCAGCCTGCCTTCAACGCATGACACAAAAAACACTCAAGAGATTTCTTAATGAGCAAACTCCACCAAACCTAAGGTCGCAGACATTCAGTGTTTGGTTTTGGGCCTTGACCTTGACGTAATGCTTCACACAGCGCCTAAACTTGATCTGAATCAGTTGAGGCTGCACTGACAGGTGAAGACACTGATCCTGGTTCAGGTGGTTTGAAGTACCTTCAGTCGGATGTAGAGGGCAGAGTTTCCTGCTCCGGTCAGCCTGATGCACCTGTCGATCTCCTCAGGTGTCAGCGTCTTCGCTCTCAGAGGCTGCAGTCTCTTTGTTCTGTCAGTCGTGAAGAAGCCTAAAGGTTCCTGAGCAACAAGCTGAGGGAAGGTGGACCTCAGCAGGTCCAGGAAGTCCTCCTCCGTCAGGCCACAAGGACACCTCAGGTCCTGCACCGGACTCTTCTGAAACACTGAAATAAACACACAAAGTTCATCATGACGTCGCCGTGTGTCCCATATTCCATGTCTGAGCGAAGCCGTTTGAAACTGACCTCTGTTGGAGAGCACGTCGGTGTGACCGTCCTGCAGGATGCAGATCCTCAGATCCACATGGTTCTGTGTATCACTGATCCGAGGTCTGCCTGGCCTTCTCCTGTCAGACCGACCTCTGGGGGAAATTAACCTGCAGGTGATTGTTGGCACGTTAATAACAACAGCAGCAATATACTCGCTAAGAACAACATGCTCAACCCACCAAGCAACAAGCTGAAATGCTAAGCTAACTAGCAGGCTAGGGGGCGGAGCTTGTGACCTGGATGTTATTTGATAATCAGGGTCCTTCAGATCTTCTCGTCTTTGTCTGGAGCTCGTTGATGGTCGCACTGATGGCTGCTGCTCTTCATCTCTACCTTCATCATCATCGTCGTCGTCATCATACCACAGGAGGCCCAGGCTCCCGGTGTCCTCCACACCTGGACAGACGGAGACGGACGGAGACGGACGGAGACGGACGTCACATTTTGTTCAGTACATCCAGAAAATGAGACGATGGTGGAGGAGATATTTTCTAAAAGTTTAAATGAAGACTCACCTGACTGCTGCTCCTCCTCACTCACAACAACCACCTCATGGCCTTCAAGATCCGGGATCAGAGCTGTCAATCAAAAATATCAAATCAATATCACCACCAGAGGTCGCCGCGTTCATCTGAATATCAGCAACAACAACAACAACGACAGCAATGACGACAACGACAACAATGACAGCAACGATGACAACGACAACGACAACGACAACGACAACGATAATGACGCTGGTCTAACATTAAAATAACACTGGTCTAACATTAAAATAACACTGGTCTAACATTAAAATAACACTGGTCTGGTTGTGTAGGTTTATTATCGGACAGTGCAGTAAATGTTTTTTAAACTGAATGTAACGTTATTGTAACGTTAATGTAACTTTAATGTAACGTTACATTAAAGTTACATTAACGTTACATTAACGTTATTGTAACGTTAATGTAACATTAATGTAACGTTACATTAAAGTTACATTAATGTTACATTAACGTTATTGTAACGTTAATGTAACATTAATGTAACGTTACATTAAAGTTACATTAACGTTACAATAACGTTAATGTAACGTTAATGTATGTATGTACAGCGCAGTGGTCTCTACATCACTCTCGTCCAATCAGATTTTTGGGTTTCTGACTTGATTTAAATGTAATCTGATTACTTTTCACAGACAGTGTTTTAATGAACTTCTGACCTCTCCTCTCCAGTTTGACCTGCGGCTGCAGCAGCACCTCCAGCTGCCTCCTCTGCCGGTCGATCTCCCGTCTGAAGCCCGAAGCCTCCTCCTCATATCCGGCTACGGTTCTCTCGACCACCGCTAAGATTTCCTGCGCGGCTGTCGTCAGCTTCTCGGTGACGATTCCTCGGAGTATCTCCGCTTTGGAGATGTTACCGAGGCTGTCGAGTGTCTCCGAGCCGCTGCTGCTCCTCTTCATCCAGTAAAACATGGTTATCGCGTCCGGACTGCACACGCTTCATGCACACAACGACGCGCCACAACGGTGTGGTTCCGGGTTTGGTGCAGACATGAATGGTTCCCGGCGAGAAACAAAAACAAAGTGACCTCCTAAGTCCTTTCCTAAAGTCCTTTCCTAAAGTCCTTTCCTAAACAAACACAGATGAAGGTGTGTGTGAAGGAATTCAAGTAGTGTTAACATGTTTGTACCTGAGTGGACCGGAGGAGCACCTGTGACAGGTGGACAACGTTCATCTATTATTACAGAAAATAATAATAAAATGATTTGTGGGAATAAAATCAGTTCATTTGATTTCATCTTTCTGAAAATGTAATCTGTTTCTTTGATCTTAATAAAAACATCTTCATCTTCTTAATCTCCTATTTTTTTTAATTTATCATAATTAGAGTTTTTATCTCTTAATTTCAAGTTTTTATTCATAATCTTTTTTTAATTTGCACGTCCTCCTGACCTCCACTGGCTGCTGGTTCCACAGCGCATTCAGTTCAGTCCTCCTCCTCACACACCTCACTGACCCGCTCCATCACCACAATCCATCCTGCAGCCTCCGTTCATCTGATGCAAACCTCCTGACTCCACCACCCAGGACCAAGCACCGAGCCTGGGCCGACAGCCTCTGTAGCTGCCCTCCTCCCTCTGGAACTCTCTCCACAAACTCATCTGTGACTGTACTGACGTGCCCACCTTCAAATCTCTGACACAAACACACCTTTTAAAGTTCAGCTCAGTCCAAATGTGTTTAGTGAACTGTTTTATGTTGTTTTGCTGCTTTGATGTTCTTTTATGTAAAGTGTCTTTGAGTGTCTAGAAAAGCGCTTTTAAATAAAATGTATTATTATTTTATTAATAGTAAAATTTTGAGTTTTTATTCATAATTTGTAGTTTATATATGTTCATTTGTAGTTTATATATGTTCATTTGTAGTTTATATATGTTCATTTAGAGTTTGTGTATGTTCATTTAGAGTTTATATATGTTCATTTGTAGTTTATATATGTTCATTTGTAGTTTATATATGTTCATTTAGAGTTTGTGTATGTTCATTTGTAGTTTATGTATGTTCATTTGTAGTTTATATATGTTCATTTGTAGTTTATGCTTTTCATTTAGAGTTTATATATGTTCATTTAGAGTTTATATATGTTCATTTAGAGTTTATGTATGTTCATTTGTAGTTTATATATGTTCATTTAGAGTTTGTGTATGTTCATTTAGAGTTTATATATGTTCATTTGTAGTTTATATATGTTCATTTGTAGTTTATATATGTTCATTTGTAGTTTATATATGTTCATTTAGAGTTTGTGTATGTTCATTTAGAGTTTATATATGTTCATTTGTAGTTTATATATGTTCATTTGTAGTTTATATATGTTCATTTGTAGTTTATATATGTTCATTTAGAGTTTATATATGTTCATTTGTAGTTTATATATGTTCATTTGTAGTTTATATATGTTCATTTAGAGTTTATATATGTTCATTTAGAGTTTATATATGTTCATTTAGAGTTTATATATGTTCATTTGTAGTTTATATATGTTCATTTGTAGTTTATATATGTTCATTTAGAGTTTATATATGTTCATTTGTAGTTTATATATGTTCATTTGTAGTTTATATATGTTCATTTAGAGTTTATATATGTTCATTTAGAGTTTATATATGTTCATTTAGAGTTTATATATGTTCATTTAGAGTTTATATATGTTCATTTGTAGTTTATATATGTTCATTTGTAGTTTATATATGTTCATTTGTAGTTTATATATGTTCATTTAGAGTCTATATATGTTCATTTAGAGTTTATATATGTTCATTTGTAGTTTATATATGTTCATTTGTAGTTTATATATGTTCATTTGTAGTTTATATATGTTCATTTAGAGTTTATATATGTTCATTTAGAGTTTATATATGTTCATTTAGAGTTTATATATGTTCATTTAGAGTTTATATATGTTCATTTAGAGTTTATATATGTTCATTTGTAGTTTATATATGTTCATTTGTAGTTTATATATGTTCATTTGTAGTTTATATATGTACCTCGGACGCATTCGGCTATATTCGTCAGTCACGTGACTCTGGCCGAACGAAGGAACGCAGTGAAAGCATCATGGCGGACGCGGAGCGGCGGGAAAGCGAGGGAACGGAGGTAATTTGTCGGTGTCACGCGCTGACTCTGTGTCCGGTACATGTTCGAACCCGTCCGGATTTAAACCGACACAATACCGGATTGACCGAGCAGTTTGACCGGAACACGTAAACGGAGAAAACACGGTTAACGTCTCCGTTAGCCTAGCTGTTAGCCGTTTCCTCAGCAACAACGGTGTCGCGAGGGCTGTCGGCCCGTTTCCGGTTGTTTCTAGTGACGTGTGTGTGTGTGTGTGTGTGTGTGCGTGCGCGCACCGTGCTCAGGTAGCTCGTCTGTGACTCTGTCTCCGGGCCTCGGACCTCTTTTGTTCGGTACTGACCGCCCCACACCCGACAACAGCTGCGGTTCTGGAGATGTTCTGACCCGGTTTGGTCCGTGTCAGTGTTCATTTGCTGCCTGATAGACCCGCCCACTGACAGGAGCCATGACAAGCAGACCAATCAGAGTTCACCTCACCTGTCCCCTCTTCTTGTGTCGGGTCTCTAAATACATAATGGAGTGTACGTGTTGTCAGGTGTGTAGTTACTGCTGTGTCACCTGTCCCATGAAGGTGGCAGTCTTCCCTCCGTAAGGGTTCAGGTAAAGGATGGAGCGTGTAAGGAGCGGGGCACCATTCCACGGAATGACCTATAGGAATCCTCATAGACAGGATTACACATGCATACACCTGTTTCTTCTTCATAACAATAATACATGTATGTGTGTTGCATGTGGTGCATGCCCAGCAGTCATTGCAGCTTGTCTCTGTTTCTGCAGAACCGCAGAAGAAGAAGAGACGAGCTGAAAGGTTTCCGCTGTCAGCTCTGTGACAAATCCTTCACGACGGCCAAATCTCTGAAGACTCATCAGAGACTTCACTCCGGAGAGAAACCATACAGCTGTGATCAGTGTGAGAAAGCGTTCAACTCTTTAAACAACCTGAAAATCCACCGCCGCGTTCACACGGGGGAGAAACCGTACGGCTGCGATCGGTGCGGCGCCGCCTTCACACAGCTGAGTACGTTAAAGGCCCATCAGCGGCGGCACACCGGAGAGAAGCCGTACTGGTGCGAGCGCTGCGGTGAAACGTTCACTCAGCTAACGCAGCTCAACAACCACCAACACGTTCACACGGGGGAGAAACCGCACTGCTGCCACCTGTGTGAAAAAACCTACAACACGTCCTACGAACTGAGACGACACCAACTGGTCCACACCGGAGAGAAACCGTACGGCTGCGATCAGTGCGGGAAAGCCTTCGCGGCTTCAGGTGACCTGAAGAAACACCAACGCGTTCACACCGGGGAGAAACCATACAGCTGCGACCAGTGCAAGAAAGCCTTCAGTACATCGAGTCACCTGAAAATCCACCAACGCGTTCACACGGGGGAGAAACCGTACAGCTGTATCCGCTGTGAGAAGGCCTTCACCACAATAGACAACCTGAAAATCCACCAGCACGTTCACACGGGGGAGAAACCGTACCACTGCGACCAGTGCGGGAAAAGTTTCACTCAGAGTAGTTCACTTAAAGTCCACCAACGCATCCATGCAGCGGCGTCCTGAGCTAAGCTAGCTGCTTCCTCCTCCTCGTGACCCCGTGACCTTGTGACCCCGTGACCCGTTGGTTTGGGAAGTTCAACCTGCTTCAAGACCTGAAAGTCCACTTCAGTTCTTTGTTCATCCATCACCAAACGTTTACTCAGCCCTCCGTTCAGGACAGGAAACATCACTGCAGGCCTGTCACAGACTTCCTTCTCTCAGTACTCACCTATGTAGTACTCTGTGTACTTAGTGTAGTGTTGTCTCAACTCAAGTACAACTGTTGTGAACTTACCAGAAATGACAATCACAACCGCACACTGCTTCTTCTTCTTCTTCTTCACTTCAAAGTATTTCTGTTTCTGTGTGTGACACCGGCTCCTCTGATCCTCCTGAACGAGTTTAAAGTTTCAGGCAGGCGAACATGAAATGTTTAAAGCTGAAGTGAAATAAACTGTAATGAATGTGAAATATTTGAGTCAGTCCGTCTTCATTTCTGTTTCTTGTGAACCTGCCGGACACTCAGTAACTCCAGCTGTGATTTATCAGGGTCAGAGGTGAAACTAACGAACATCCTGACGGACTTCAGGAGCCAAAGATCCAAAGATTCTGGAGATGGACCCCGAACAGTAGCACTAAAACCTAAAAACACGGCCCGGCTAAGACTCATCATCATATCGTCATGTTATTATGCACAAAGAGAGAACGACGTGTGGGACTGAAATCAGAGTTGGCAGCGCCTTCTGGATCTTTATTAAATTTGTTCACGTCTGAAATCATCAACTTGTTTTAACTCTGATGGAAACAATGAAGAAAAGATCATTAAAGTATAGTTAGAGTTCATGATGGTTTCAGGTTCAGGTGTTGCTGATGCATTCAGCGTGAAGTCTTCTGATTGGCTGGTCGTGTGGAGGGGGCGGGGTTAGAGGCCTGGGGGAGGAGAACATTATTTCAGGTTAACGTCATCCAGTCCGTGATGTCGAATAGATGCTAACATGCTAACATCTTCCACGTCCCGCCCAGATCCTCCAAACCAAACTGTTCATACAGTCCTGTGTGTCTCTGCTCACCTGTCCTCGTCCTCGTCCAGAGAACACAGTGGTCAGGCCGTTATGTTCAGGGACATGTCGGAGGGTCCGTGAACTCGAGTCTTTCAACTCTGAGAGAAGTTCAGGGCTGGACAGAGACAGACGAGCTGGGCACAGACAAAGAAGACAAATACGTCGAGTTCAGAGTTTATTTATGAAATGATCAGAGGGAGGTGAACCCGACAGGTAACTTCTCTGAAATGTCCAGCTCACCTTGTCTGTTGTCAAAGCATGGAGAAGACGAGGTGGACGAGGAGCTACAGGGGGAGGAGAGCGGGGTGGGACTGAAGGGAGAGGACAGAGGGGAGGAGGAGGAGGGAGAGGTCGCAGAGGAGACAACACTGGATTCACCAAAGTCACTGTGAGACCGAAATTTGTTCCGACGCTCTGGAAATAAAGAGAGACAGGACAGGTCAGGAAGGTCGTTTGTGTCTCTTTGTGTCTCTGTAGTCATGTTGTGTCTCTTTGTGGTCGTTTTATGTCTCTTTGTGGTCATTCTGTGTCTCTGTGGTCATTTTGTGTCTCTTTGTGGTCATTCTGTGTCTCTTTGTGGTCATTCTGTGTCTCTGTGGTCATTCTGTGTCTCTTTGTGGTCATTCTGTGTCTCTTTGGGGTCGTTTTATGTCTCTCTGTGGTCGTTTTGTCTCTCTGTGGTCATTCTGTGTCTCTTTGTGGTCAGTCTGTGTCTCTGTGGTCATTTTGTGTCTCTGTGGTCATTTTGTGTCTCTTCGTGGTCATTTTGTGTCTCTTTGTGGTCATTCTGTGTCTCTTTGTGGTCGTTTTATGTCTCTCTGTGGTCATTTTGTCTCTCTGTGGTCATTCTATGTCTCTTTGTGGTCATTCTGTGTCTCTGTGGTCATTATGTGTCTCTTTGTGGTCAGTCTGTGTCTCTGTGGTCATTCTGTGTCTCTGTGGTCATTTTGTGTCTCTTTGTGGTCATTTTGTGTCTCTTTGTGGTCATTCTGTGTCTCTGTGGTCATTCTGTGTCTCTGTGGTCATTTTGTGTCTCTGTGGTCATTTTGTGTCTCTTTGTGGTCATTTTGTGTCTCTTTGTGGTCATTCTGTGTCTCTTTGTGGTCGTTTTATGTCTCTCTGTGGTCGTTTTATGTCTCTCTGTGGTCGTTTTATGTCTCTCTGTGGTCATTCTGTGTCTCTCTGTGGTCATTCTGTGTCTCTTTGTGGTCATTCTGTGTCTCTGTGGTCATTCTGTGTCTTTGTGGTCATTCTGTGTCTCTTTGTGGTTGTCATTCATCATTTTCACCTCGTAGAAACTCTTCTTGTAACTCCGGACTTTGCAGACTTTGATGAGGAAGAGGAGGAGGAGTGGATGATGAAGAGGAGACGATCTGGGTCTCAGAGGTAGAAGATGAGGAGGAGGAGGATGGAGGTGGTGATGAAGACTTCATGTCTGTCTGCAGTGGGAGGAGCTTTAAAGACATGTGATCTGTTAGTAACATCCTGACTGTCATGTGACACCTGAACGCATCATTTGAACCTGCAGGAACTGAAAGTTAAAATAAAATCTGTGAAACTAATGAACATGCGTTCATTATAATTATTATAAGAATTAATAAGCTGATATGTGAAGACATCGTGTCCTTCATACCAACCTGCGAGGCTCAGATCAGCAGATCCACCAGAGTCTGGCCCGGCCCTGACCCCAGACGTGTCCTCGTCTTTTCCCTGTCGTGTGTTTGAACCCCGTCAGAGGAAAAAGACGTCGGCTGGACACCTCCGGTCCTCCTGCTGCTCCAGGTTCGTACTCACTGACTGTTGGAGCTGTGTCTCCTCGGCTTGTCTGCGTTGTCGTGGCGGCTGAATGACGATTTCCTGCAGCCGGAACAAAGTCTGCCGTGTGTGTGTGTGTGTGTGTGTGTTTTCATCTTCATGGGAAACGCTCGACTCAAAAGTCCACATTAATTATTGACATGTTTTTAATGACACTGTTGCCATGGATACAAGGAAGAGAGAGAGACAGTCAGTTGGACTTTTACCCCCACACACACACACACACACACACACACACACACACACACACACACACACACAGGATCCATCAAAGAGAGATGAGGCTCTCCTGATGCACAGGTAGCTTCAGCCCTGAGTTCTGCCTGCAGGTGTTTTGTTTGTCGATCAGACACAGACGGTTCAAACTAACTTTATTTATAAATCAACAAACAAACACGTGACACGTAGCGCTAATGTTAGCGTGCGGTGATGCATTCAAGTACAGCTGGGACAGATGAGACACTTCAGTCAACCTGCAGGTGGCACCATTCACACAGACAATACAGCCCGCCTTTTCTTGGTCTTGATTGGCTGACTGTGAATTATGGGCGGGACTTCCTGATTTTAGCTGAACTAATTAACACTAACACTAATTAACAATTAATCACATCTAGTTGACGTCTGGATCAGGAGCTTCGGAGCCAGGCTAATTGTTTCCCTTTGTTTCCAGTCTTTATGCTAAGCTGAGCTAACCGGCTCTCAGAGAGAAGACAAACGTCCGCTGATGTCACACGTGTACTCCAGTACGCTGTGACATCACTGCTGACCGGTCAGATCCTGTTTAAAGGTCCGTCTGCGCTCGTCCCATCGTCACCATCACCACGGCAACAAGGCGACAGTTAGAGCGTCCACTTCAAACACCTACAGAGGACAGAACACATGAGTGTGTGTGTGTGTGTGTGAGTGAGTGTGTGTGTGTGTGTGTGTGTGTACCTGGTCTCTCTGTGTGTGCACAGGCACTTGCTGCTGCAGTAGCGCCCCCCGCAGGTCGTACAGGTGTAGTGCGACGGGAAACCGCAGACACAGCAGAAGTGACGGGGGGGCAGCGAGGAGGGCGGGGCCGCCGCCGACAGGTAGTTTGGCTCCGGCTTCTCCGACAGGTTCTATCAATCGGAGGGCAGAGCAGAGGTCAGCTGACAGCAGGTGCTCGCCCAATGAGAGCGCAGGAAACAGGTGAAGCCATGTGACTCACCTCCTCCTCCAGCAGGGTGGTGAAGTTCTTCCTGAAGCGCTGCTTGAAGTGATCGCCACGCGTCTTCCTCTTCTTCTTCTCTGGACGCAGACAGACGAGGACGAGAAGGACATTATGTCATGACTGAATACCTGGTCACGTCTCACCTGGGTGATGCAGACAGACGGCTGTCTCACCTGGTTCTTCTGTCTCACTGAAGGCAGGTAGGCGTGCAGTAGGACCTGGGGGGGGGAGGGAGGACAGAGGGTCGTCCTGGAGACACAAAACAACAACAACACTGAGAAACAACATCGCTTACATCATCATTACATCATCATTACATCATCATTACATCATCACACACACCTGGAAGTTGTCTTTCTCCAGAGCCTCCAGCTGCCTCGTCAGTCTCCTCTGACGGGTCGCTTCATCCAGAACACGGCGCTGCCCGGCCTCCACCCGAGCTGACAGGCAGACAGACAGACAGAGAGTAAGACAGGCAGAGAGAGAGACAGGCAGAGAGAGAGACAGAGAGTAAGACAGGCAGAGAGAGAGACAGAGAGAGAGAGACAGGCAGACAGACAGACAGAGAGTAAGACAGGCAGAGAGAGAGACAGAGAGACAGGCAGACAGAGAGTAAGACAGGCAGAGAGAGAGACAGAGAGTAAGACAGGCAGAGAGAGAGACAGAGAGAGAGAGAGAGACAGGCAGACAGACAGACAGAGAGTAAGACAGTCAGAGAGAGAGACAGAGAGACAGGCAGACAGACAGACAGAGAGTAAGACAGGCAGAGAGAGAAACAGAGAGTAAGACAGGCAGAGAGAGAGACAGGCAGAGAGAGAGACAGAGAGTAAGACAGGCAGAGAGAGAGACAGAGAGAGAGAGACAGGCAGACAGACAGAGAGAGAGAGAGAGAGAGACAGAGAGTAAGACAGGCAGAGAGAGAGACAGGCAGAGAAAGAGAGACAGAGAGACAGGCAGAGAGAGAGACAGAGAGAGAGACAGGCAGAGAGAGAGACAGAGAGTAAGACAGGCAGAGAGAGAGACAGAGAGAGAGAGAGAGAGACAGAGAGTAAGACAGGCAGACAGAAAGTAAGACAGATAAAGAGTAAGACAGACAGGTCTATTTATATGAAGACAGGTGTGTTTTTATATACACACTGAGCTCTCAGATGACGGACTGTACTTGAACACACCACTGTGCGCTGAACTGGACCGGACCGACCCCACACACACACACACACACACACACACACACACACACACACACACACACCTTGTTTACATACGTAGGTTCGGCTCAGCTCGGCTCGGTTCGTTAAACTAACAGTTGGCGCTCTCTGACGGTCACAAACAGTTCTGCGGTTGCGCCGTTAACGTGAACAAACACGGACAAACGTCACAGAGGGCCGGTCAGCGCGGGAATTTACTCCGTTTATGACGTCATGCTCCGTGTTTGGTACCGTCTGGACGTTTTAAAGAAGAACTTAATGAAAACAGAACAAACACTCACCGGAAGCTTTCTTCTCCAGAACCATGGCGGCCGTGCTGCTTCTCTGACGTCTCACTTCCGGTCTACGGCGAGCCGCGCAGGTCGGATCAGGCGAAGCGGGAAACCTTCTGTTTTAACGTTTAACGTTCAGAAAACGTCCCGTTTCATTTCCCGTGAAGTCAAACAGCCGAACATTCACGCCGCTGACTTCCGTCGGTACGGAAAGTCAGAAGTGTCATTAACGGAGCGCGTTTGTCTCTGTCGCCGCCTGGTGGTCAGACCCGGAGGAGCAGTTTAATGGAAGTATTCATGTCAAACATACACTGTGTACTCTACTACACAAACACCTGGACAGGTGGACTGACTGGAACCTGTCAGACCCCGCCTCTAACAAACACCTGGACAGGTGGACTGACTGGAACCTGTCAGACCCCGCCTCTAACCCACAGTCAGCTGTGATGGATGTAGTTTAACGTTCTTAGATAACATGTCTACAACATATTTCAGACATATCCAGATTAGAGCTGTGTGTGTGTGTGTGTGTGTGTGTGTGCGTGCGTGTGTGTGTGTGTGCGTGTGTGTGTGAATCAAACACACTCGTGTGTCACAGTGAAATTATTTATTAAAATCTCAAATCTCGATTCAACATTAACAAATAATTTAATGCACTTTGTACAAAGCCGACTCCTCGTATCAACACACAGTAAAGGAGGAGGAGCAGGAAGAGGAGCAGGAGGAGGAGGAGCAGGAGGAGGAGCAGCAAGAGGAGCAGGAGGAGGAAGAAGAAGAGGAGCAGCAGGAGGAGGAGCAGGAGGAAGTAACCCGACGAGCAGAAACAAAGAAATGAATTAAAAACAACAACATTTTGCAGGCGTCACGCAGGAAGTCAGCTCAGAGACTGTCGGCTCACACAGGAAGTGATGGCGTCGTCCGGCTGGTCGTCTTTACGTGAATCACAGGTGCGTGTGTCATCTGAGGGGCGGGGCCTCTCTCTTTACCTGGGAGCACTGACACCTGTCACCTGCAAATGACAGACGGCCCACAGAGCTGTGACGATGGTGACCATGTTACCATGGCAACCGTGAGGTGAGAGAGCCCCGCTCCTCCGCTGCAGGATACACACACACATACACACACACACACTTGCATAGACTCAGGTAGTGTCACTGGATAAGGCAGCACGGTGACTCTCACTCTCAGACTTTTATTTTGAAAGGCCACACCTGTTTCTTCTTCTTAGGTGAAGATAAATAAAGTGACTCTTATTCTGAAATGTCCCACAGCCGTGATGCGTTCAGGGTCCTCGCTCTGACTCCGGTGAAGTGGTTGGTTGATCTGATTGGTTTGTCTCTCTCACACACACACACACACACACACTCTCAGTGTGTCTAAGGGTCTACAAAGGACACCATGATGTATCTGGTCCCCCTGGTGGTGGGCAGACCCTCGTGGTAGTGTGTCAGCCGGCCCGGGTGCATGAAGGACCAGCCCTTCCTGGGAGACTCCACCTTACAGTCATAACGCAGGAACCTGCAGCCTCCACCCTGACACACACACACACATTTATTTTTACACTTTAATGACTGAACATGTTTATTCATGTTTATTGTATCCAAAGCAGGAAGTGAGGTCAGATGAGCGTGTGTGTGTGTGTGTGTGTGTGTGTGTACCTCGTAGTCGACCCCCTTGCTGTTCAGGGCGATGTTGATGGTGAAGGTGGACGAGTCGTGGTGCGGCCTCAGAGACGGCTGCTCGTCAGGACGGTAACGAACCACAAAGTTCATGATGGCCTGAGCCTGCACACACACACACAGTCAGGACATAAACACACATGTTGACATGTCAGGTCTGGTCCTGGTCTGGTCCTGGTCCAGGTCTTACCTTGGGGTAGTAGCCCGGGTAAAGCTTCTCTGTGACGGGGACGATGAACTCTTTGAGGAACTTGAGCCACTCCTTCTCAAAGCCGATCTGATTCATGTGAGTGTCCACGGTGGGGACGTTCTCATAGCCACCAGTAAGACGCTCATCCTGAGGACAGACAGGGAGACAGGCAGGGTGAGAGACAGGCAGGCAGACAGACAGACAGGCTGACAGACAGACAGACAGGTACCCTGTGTGTTCCTCCTGACCACCCTCCGTGGTGCTCCATGGTCTCCACCAGGTGATCACACATCTTATCAGAGAAGGCTGGAAACCAGTAAACATCTGGACAGGGCTGAGAGAGTCACATGGTCACTGACAGCACACAGACAACGCCTGAACAACGTCTGAGCAACGTCTGAGCAACGTCTGAACAACACTGTGTTTGGTTACCTGCTCCACGTAGCTCTTCTCGTCTTCAAAGATCTTTGAGTAATTCTCATGGACATACTTCTCCTTCCAGTCCTGTAAACACACACACACACAGTCAGCCTGTGTCTTCGTGTGTGTGTGTGTGTGTGTGTGTGTAACGTGTGTGTGTGTGACTGACCACTGGGTTGTCGAAGATCTGCCACATGTCAGGGTGAAGTCTGGACGTGTTGAAGTTAGAGGACGCCACGAGACGACCAAACTCATCTCTGTTAGACACGAACATGAAGACACCCTGTGGACACAGACAGACAGGCAGAGAGACAGACAGGCAGAGACAGACAGACAGAGAGACAGACAGGCAGAGAGACAGACAGACAGACAGTCAGGGTGTCATGTTGCCTCATCTCTGGCTCTGGACCTGAACAAACACCTGACTCTGACACGCGTGTTCTGACCCACACGGCCCGGTCACGCGTGTCCTTACCTGGTCTCTGATGCTCCTGCAGAACACCATGTCTGGGTCCATGGTCTCGTCCACGTAGAGGCTGACCTGGGACAGTTTGGACCGCAGCAGGCTGCCTTTGATCAGGTAAGCCTGAGAGATGTACGGGACGTTCCACAGACCACTGCACACACACACACACACACACACAGGTAAACATGCTTCACCTCACCTATGCTGTGAGAAAACTGTGTGTGTGTGTGTGTGTGTGTGTGTGCTCACATCCTCTTGGCCTGCACGATCTCGATGTAATCTTCAGATCTGGAGTAAAACCCTTCAGGACTCAGAGCGCCCCAGAAGTTACTCCACAGCTTCCCGTGTTTGGACAACATGGGAGCGATGACCGACCTGAAACACACACACACACTCTGTGTACTGTGCAGTACTGCTGTGTACTATAAAGTACTGTTGTGTATTCTCAGGTGTACACACAGGAGGTCACGTACCTGTTTTCCTCCATGAGTATCCTCAGTGTGTCGGGGTTGGTTAAGGCCACGTCAGAGTCGATGCTGAAGTAGTAATCACACTCTGGATCCTTCTTACACGCCTCACTGCACACACACACACACACACACACACACACAGGAGGATGTTGGACAGGTTCTACAGTACCATGTTGAACATGTGTGTCACAGCAGGTCCACTCACACTGCCATGTTTCTGGCCTTGCTCTCCTGCAGGTTCTCCTCAGGTCCGACCAGCAGGGCGTCGGGGAACAGAACTCTCCCAGTACGCTCCCAGAACTTCTGGATGTGGCGCTCGTGGTAGACCACCTGGAGGACAGACAGATGTGGACAGATGAAGACAGGTGTGGACAGATGTGGACAGATGAAGACAGGTGTGGACAGATGAAGACAGATGAAGACAGGTGTGGACAGATGTGGACAGAACAGAGCAGACTGTGGTTCTGTTCGGGTCGTACGTTGTTGTGGATGAAGAGGCGGATCCTCTCTGTCGGGTAGTTGAGGGTCGTCAATCGGTCCAAGAACTCCTCCATGAAGGGCGTAGCATGTTCAATAAACACCGCCACGTACACCAGAGGCATCTCATCGTCCTACACACACACACACACACACACACACACACACACACACACACACACACACTTTAAACACTGTGTGGATCAAACAGGTAGAGCGTCTTCAGGTGAGTGTACGTACAGGCACGTCAGTGAAGAACATCAGGTTGTTGTCACAGATCCCACAACCTTCTTCAAACGTCCACGCCGTGGGGACGTAGTTCCCCAGATAGTTCAACTGCAACTGCAGAGAGACAGACAGACAGAGACAGACAGACAGAAAGAGAGAGAGACAGACAGACAGACAGACAGACACAGACAGAGAGAGACAGACAGACAGACAGACAGACAGACAGAGAGAAACCAGCGTTATCTGAGCGTTATGTTAGCCTTGTCTGAGCGTTGTCTGAGTGTTATCTGAGTGTTATCTGAGCGTTATCTGAGCGTTATATGAGCGTGGGAATGAGGTGAGCTGTTCCAAACATTCAGCTGATGCTGGATCAGATCCCTCTCATGATCAGTGTTTACTGCACACACTGACCCATTTCAATTCAAAGAGTTGAAGTTTGGGGTTTCAGTCTCCAGGGGGTGAGGTGTAGGTGTAGGTGGAGATGATGTTAATCAGCTCCTGTTTCTCTGTGAACTCACTGCTGGTTTTAAACTGGATCTCTGAGTGTGCTGCTCTGCTGACATCACCACCACACCGTGTGATTGGTCACTTACCTTGGTGGGTCCGTTGCCATGGATAACGACAGGAAGTGTGTCAAAGGCGACGTTCCTCGCTCTGACCTTCGCCCTCTCGAACTTCAGGACGACTTCATCTGACGGACACAGACCAACACAGATCAGTGTGTGTGTGTGTGTGTGTGTGTGTGTCTGTCTGTCTATGTGTGTGTGTGTGTGTGTGTGTGTGTGTGTGTGTGTGTGTCTGTCTGTGTGTGTGTGTGTGTGTGTGTGTGTGTGTGTGTGTGTGTGTCTCACCAACAGCTCCATTCAGATTTTGGAAGATTCTGGAGCGATGGTCCAGAGTCATGTTGTACTTGGTCTGCAGAGACAAATTACATCATCATCATGTTATGACGATGAGTCATGTTGTAAACGATGAGTCATGTCGTTAAAGGTGAGTCATGTTGTAAACGATGAGTCATGTTGTAAACGATGAGTCATGTCGTTAAAGGTGAGTCATGTTGTAAACGATGAATCGTGTCGTTAAAGGTGAGTCATGTTGTAAACGATGAGTCATGTTGTAAACGATGAGTCATGTTGTAAACGATGAGTCATGTCGTTAAAGGTGAGTCATGTTGTAAACGATGAGTCATGTTGTAAACGATGAGTCATGTCGTTAAAGGTGAGTCATGTCGTTAAAAGTGAGTCATGTTGTAAACGATGAGTCATGTTGTAAACGATGAGTCATGTTGTAAACGATGAGTCATGTCGTTAAAGGTGAGTGATGTTGTAAACGATGAGTCATGTTGTAAACGATGAGTGATGTCGTTAAAGGTGAGTCATGTTGTAAACGATGAGTCATGTTGTAAACGATGAGTCATGTTGTAAACGATGAGTCATGTCGTTAAAGGTGAGTGATGTTGTAAACGATGAGTCATGTTGTAAACGATGAGTGATGTCGTTAAAGGTGAGTCATGTTGTAAACGATGAGTCATGTCGTTAAAGGTGAGTCATGTTGTAAACGATGAGTCATGTCTTACCCTCTGCGTCTTGTCCAGGTAGATTCTGGTGTAGAACAGCTGATCATCGTCGTTGTCTTTGTACTTCCACTGCTGGACGATCGTACTGAGGTCAGACGCAAAGCCAATAAACCCTGAACACACACACACACACACACAGGTGAGTGTTACCTGTTGATGTCCTTGTTGTATTTCAGGTTTAGGTTTATTTTTGAAAGACTTATTAAGTGCTTAAGGATTTCAAGGATTTCCAGGATCAGGATCAGTACGATATGTGACGGCGTCTCACCTCCTGAGTTGAGGAAGCGTTTCCCAGAATGCACCTCTGGGTATTTGGAGGCCAGCCTCTGGTCGGGCCAGCAGAACCCCTCGGCTGAGAAAACCACTCTGTGACCCAGACGGGAGAACTTGGCCAACAGCTCGTCGGGACCGGACGCAAAGATCACATCGTAACTGTGGAGACAGGTTTCAAAATCAAAGCCTCAGACTGCTGAGGGTTTCAAAATAAAAGCCATTCTGCCTGTACAGATGATTGAACGGCTGAGAAAGCTCAAGGCTCAGAGGCCCCGCCCATCACTGGGCTGCCGTCGTCATAGTGACAGACAGGAAACGCCATGCTGGACTTCATTACAGTGCTAAGTAGGACAGGTGTGAAACATGAGAATAAAGAGAAGAAGAGAAATGAGGACAGGCTGATGAAAGTGACCACACACACACACACACACACACACACAGGTGTGTGTTATTACCTGTCTACAAACATGATGACCATGTCCTTGTTGTCTGAGTGTTTGAGCAGCTCCTTCTTCAGCCATCTGACCTTCTGACCTCCACCCACCGTCCGAGCCACGTCACCCCCCTTCCACTCCTCACCCAGACCTAGGACCTGCACGCACACACACACACACACACATCACCATCATCATCACATGAATTCACTCTGCTTGTCAGGCGCGTGCGTGTGTGTGTGTGTGTTACCTTCACAGTGTAGTTGAACTCTCGGGCTGTCCTCATGAAGCGGTTGAAGCCGTCTGTCTCCTCTGTTGCTGCGGTGATGACCAGCAGGTTTTCTGCACGCACACACACACACACACAGATGAAGTGATCGTCAGTCAGCCAGAACAGGAGCTGGGCGAGTGTTAGCAATGTAGGAGAGAGTGAGCGAGCAAGAAGCCGCCGGACAAGAGTAAATCTGGGACTGACTTTTAGTGGTTGGTGAGAGCTTGGTGAAATAAAAGGCTGAAAGACAGACGCCGAGCTGGGCTGACTGCTGTTGGACTAGTCAGTAATATTAGCTGCTGCTGGGTCTGCTGTTGGTGACCTGGTTGATGATTGGCTGTTAGCAAAGCTGTCGACTCGCTAGTTTTTGATCAGAAGTAATGTAATCAGAACAAATACTCGAGTACAGCTGAACATCACTCACACTTAAAAATGACGTTACTTAAATAAATGTATGAAGTTCTGTCAGATGGAAAAACTGAGTCAGTACTTAAATATTAATGTCACATCCCAGCACTGCGTTCAGGCCAACAGGACGTGATGGTGGAAACCTCTCTGAGCTCCTCCAGCTGTCCTCGTTCCCCTCCTCCATCCCTCCCTCCTCCATCCCTCCCTTCCTCCAGGCTTTCAAGGAATCTGGTGAGAGTGACATTCCTCAGAAATACCTCGGCAAGGTTGAGAGCAGGAGGCGGAGGAAGGAGGGAGGCAAAGAGAGGACAGCGGGGGAGGTGACAAAAGCCTCCTTGTCCTCAGTTTCTCCTCCTTCAGTCCACGAACAGTCTGTGTGGAGCTTCTGAAGGTACATGCACATGCTGATGTGACAGTATATAAAGTTGCCAGCTGACCCTTCATAGCTACATGTTAGCTTCGTGTTAGCTACATGTTAGCTTGTCTGTGTTCAAAACACATTTTAAAGATGATTAAAGTGAAACCTTAAGTTAGCTAATGTTGGCTAACTAGCTAATTAATCTACATCAATCCTTAGTTAGCCTATCGACTAATGGTTTGCTACAGAACAAACCACTGGTTAGCTACGTAGCTAATCTACGTTAATCATTAGAAAGATAGTTACATCTTATAGCCTATTAGCAAAATGCAAGCTAACACACTAGCTAACGATGGTTGTAGATGAACTAGATCCTCACAAAATAAATCAATAAATAAAACTAAATTTTGAAGATGATTCAAGAAAAATGTGTATGTGTCACATTTTAAGGTAGCTAATAATTGATGTAAATTAGCTAGCTAGTTAGCTAGCTTTTGCATTAACTATTAGAAGTAACCAGGTAACTAACAATTTATAGAGATTAGCTAGGAAGTTAACTAGTGTTCTCTGTAGCAAAATGCTAGTTAACTAACTAACTAACTAGCAGGTGATATAGATTAGTTAGCTAGAATTCTCCTAATATTAGCCAACCTAAGATGTGTGTGTCACGTTTTATCTTCTAACCATAGCTAATCTACATCAATCGTTAGTTAGCTAGTTACATCTGTTAGCAAAAGGTAAGCTAACAAGCTAGCTAACGATTGATGTGGCTAAATTAGCTAGTTAGCTAATGTTTTGTTCTATAGCAAAACACTAGCTAAGAAGCTAACAAAGGGTTGATGTAGATTGTAGATGTAGAGTAGTGAGCTAGCATTTTGCTAATGTTATCTAACTTAAGAAGTCACTTTTATCTGTTTTCTTTTCAACACAGACGAGCTAACATGTAGCTAACATGTAGCATATATAAGTACAGGAAAGGAGGAAGTTGACTGAAGCTTGCTCAGCTGTGATTGGAGCACAGAGAGAAATGGGGCGGGGCTTATGGAGAGTGATTAGCCTGTGGTAGCTCTTTCTTTACGGCTAACTATTCAGAGCTTCTGCTCACGGACGTGACAACAAACCCCCGCCAACACACACACAGCTGTCACACACACACACACACACACACACACACACACACACACACACAAGTGTTCAGTAAAGTGGATGTGAAGCTGCACGTCCATCAGCACACACTGACTCTGACAGGATGGTCACCGTGGTCTCTGTATACTGTCTACACATCAGACTATGCACATCACAGCCGAACCGGCTGGAGATGTGGGCACTGATTCAGGTTTCTGGAAAGTTCCTTTCAGAGCTGGGCTGAGCCAGGCTGAGCCTGAGCGGTCCAGATTCAGTTTTTAAACCTCTGTCGGGGTCTTTAGAGACCACAATGAGCCAGACCACATGTTTAAAAGCAAGAATGCAGACTGTGATTGACACCCAGCTTCATGAAGCAGGGCTGAGGTTTGTGTTTGTGATGACTGAAATATATGTTTAAATATATGTTAAATACATGTTTAAATATATGTTAAAATACATGTTTAAATATATGTTAAATATATGTTTAAATATATGTTAAAATACATGTTTAAATATGTGTTAAATATATGTTAAATACATGTTTAAATATATGTTAAATATATGTTAAAATACATGTTTAAATATATGTTAAATACAGGTTTAAATATATGTTAAAATACATTTTTAAATACATGTTAAAATATATGCTTAAATACATGTTTAAATATATGTTAAAATACATGCTTAAATACATGTTAAAATATATGCTTAAATACATGTTTAAATATATGTTAAAATACATGCTTAAATACATGTTAAAATATATGCTTAAATACATGTTTAAATATATGTTAAAATACATGTTTAAATATGTGTTTAAATACATATTTAAATATATGTTAAATACATGTTTAAATATATGTTAAATACATGTTTAAATATGTGTTTAAATACATGTTTAAATATATGTTAAAATACTTGTTTAAATATGTTTAAATACATGTTTAAATATATGTTAATATATGTTAAATACATGTTTAAATATATGTTAAATACATGTTTAAATATATGTTAAAATACATGTTTAAATATTTGTTTAAATACATGTTTAAATATATGTTAAAATACTTGTTTAAATATGTTAAATACATGTTTAAATATATGTTAATATATGTTTAAATATATGTTTAAATCAGTCACAAATGTGATTTTACATGAGCTCACAGAGGCAGCTTAAAGGCTTCTTCACCTGGTCAGTCATTTTAAATGTAAAGGAGCAGATGATAGGACCATAATCAGATTCTACATTCATTATTAACCAGATTATACATTCATTAATAATCAGATTAAATCAGTGTTTCCCACAGTGAATTCGTGCTAAATTAGCTCCGGGCTAAAACTTTGCATAGTTTTCACACCCGTTACAACCAGTTAGTAAAACTTCATAAACTAACAGTCCACGCTTATTACACATTCTGTGTCGTTGATAAAGTGTAATTAAAGGTGAATGGCGGCACAATTAACGACTGTTCGCTTAAGTAACCCGGAGCCAGGCAGCTCCAGCAGGTCAGGGTGGTCCGCCTGGCCGGGCAGGAGACCCTCCGGAGCGGCCTTACCTGGTGAGAGTCTCCGCTGTTCGGCAGACACGAAGCTCTGGAGGAAGGTGAGAGCCAGCAGACAGAGAAGATGACATGAAGACATGGCGGCTGCTTGTTTTTCTCCGTTAACGGCTCCGTTCATGCTCGATCCGTCACTTTGTTCCTCTCTCTCCTCTCGTCTTCACTCCATCAGCTCTCCTCTCTGACTCTCGAGCCGCGACTTAATCTCGCGATACGTGCCCCCCTAAAGTTCTGAAAGGATGTCAATAGAAGAGAGGGGGGAAAAAACACAAGCCCGCCCATTAGTCGGAGCATCAGCCAATGAGAAGCGCAACAATCTTGATTGACGGGGGTCACCGAGCAATCAGCGCGCCGGAGCGGCTCCGCACGAGCCAACCAGAGGAGGACAAATGGAAACGAGCGGGCTCGTATTTCGTGGCCTCGAGCTGCAGAAAGTTCGTGAAAAATGGAGAAAGTGAATGTTTGCCACGTCTGAAGCATTCCTGAGAGAGGGCGGGAAAAGGGCGGGAGAGAGACATAGAGCCAGTGTGGAGAGAGAGCGCGGGGCGGGGCCAGGACACGTCATTCATCAAATCAGTATTTTGAATGTTAATGAGCCTAAATATAATTAATATTTTTAAATCATCACTCTTACTCTGAAACCGAAGCTCTGCATTTTAATTGGCCACAACACACGACACTGACGTCACTGACCCCGCCCCTGTCGCTTGTTACCATAGTAACTCTACAACACCACAACGACGGAAAGCACGTTTATACCTGATTTAGCCCGTGTTCAAAGCCTTATTTAACCCGTGTTTAGCCCGTGTTCAAAGCCTTATTTAACCCGTGTTTAGCCCGTGTTCAAAGCCTTATTTAACCCGTGTTTAGCCCGAGTTTAAAGCCTTATTTAACTCGTGTTTAGCCCGTGTTTAAAGCCGTGTTTAACCCGTGTTTAAAGCCGTGTTTAGCCCGTGTTATCAGTGAGTTGGCTGTCTGACACTGATGGGCAGACCAAAGTACTTCACTCCGGCTGAGGTGGCCGCTCACAACACAGCTGCCGACCTGTGGGTGTCTTTCCTGGGCAAAGTGTGTGACCTCACCCCGCTGATGGACCAATACAAAGGTAGGTGTCCATCATGTGACACAAAGGATTTTCATGTTTTGGCGCGATTTGCTCTCAAAATAAACATTTCTTTGCTCGCCGTTTCTGTTCTGATCTCCGTTTCTATGGAGATACACGGGGTCCGACTAACACCTGAAAAACAGCAGTAGACTCCTGTATGTAATGAACAGTCCACTACTCCAGCAAGTAGCCCGAGCCTTAGTAACGACCTAGCAACGGAGAAACTTTCTGGTCCCGTCAGAGCGTATGGAGATCTGGAGTTTCCCAAACTGAATAAATCCTCACATACAAACACTAAACTTTGTTAGTTCAGTCTTGTAGAGACTCAGATATCTGCTGACAGATGTTTCATGGACACATTGGCCTCCTAACGTCACATTTATTTTGAAGCTCGCGCCGTATCAGCGCCTCACGTGCACAGCTGATGGAGGTGATCCAAAGATTCCAGTAAGTCCACAGCGTGGTGAAGTCCACAAGTCCAAATGTTTGAACAAAGATGGATGAAATCAAAATGAACATGTTTTAATCTAACGCAACACTCCTCTTCAGTCCTCTTCAGTCCACATCAGTCCTCTTCAGTCCTCTTCAGTCCTCTTCAGTCCACATCAGTCCTCTTCAGTCCTCTTCAGTCCACATCAGTCCACATCAGTCCTCTTCAGTCCACATCAGTCCACATCAGTCCTCTTCAGTCCTCTTCAGTCCACATCAGTCCACATCAGTCCTCTTCAGTCCACATCAGTCCACATCAGTCCTCTTCAGTCCTCTTCAGTCCACATCAGTCCACATCAGTCCTCTTCAGTCCACATCAGTCCACCTTTAGTCTTTAACAATATTTTTGTCTGATGTCATGCGGCATCATAACAAGTCAAATATCTCCCATGTGTTGTTCTCTGCAGGTGACGCGCTCCTCTTACCCATCATGGAGCGTGCAGGAAAGGACATCAGCTTCTGGTTCGATCCTGAAACCAAAGACGTGAGCGCTAATTAAACAAACCGACCAATCAGTGAGCAGTTCTCAGCTGCTGGTTCACCTGCGTGTGTCTGTCCTCTATCCTCAGGTGCAGAAACATGTAGATCCACTGACTAACTGTGTGAGGTACTACACCCCAGGGTCGTTTCGTGCACATTCCCCCCGCCGGCCCCCGCTCCGACTGGGCCAGCAACATCGGGCCGCCCTGGTGGAGGGACAAGACGTACGAGGTGGGACTGCTGACCTCTAAAACCAGGTGGATACGAATCATCAACACGCTGACGTCACAGGAGCAGCTGCTGGAGGTGAACTGACCACACACACCTCACCTGTACAGGTTCCACCAGTTTTTCAGATTGATATGATTTATTTACACATTTTACATTGACGATCAATAAAATGTCTAAAACCTGGACGTAGTCTCCGTGACGTCCCCACAGACTGTCTAAAACCTGGACGTAGTCTCTGTGATGTCCCCGCAGACTGTCTAAAACCTGGACGTAGTCTCCGTGACGTCCCCACAGACTGTCTAAAACCTGGACGTAGTCTCTGTGATGTCCCCGCAGACTGTCTAAAACCTGGACGTAGTCTCCGTGACGTCCCCGCAGACTGTCTAAAACCTGGACGTAGTCTCTGTGACGTCCCCGCAGACTGTCTAAAACCTGGACGTAGTCTCTGTGACGTCCCCACAGGTGTCTGAAGAGTGTTGTTCCTGACTTGTTCCTCAGGTGTGTTCAGAGGAGACTCTGGCTGAGATCCTCCAGCGTTACCTGCGCTACAACTCCCATGCCTGCAGCTACACCTGGAAACACGATGGCGCTCCTCTGGACATGAGCAGGACGCTCAGCGAGAACGACGTCCTCGACGACGACCCTGAACTGGAACAGCTTCGACTGGACCGAGACCTCTTCACCCCCGCCATCCTCCTCCACTTCAACGACGACCTCACAGAGGGATGACCTCTGACCTCATCCAGTTCAGATTCCTGATACTTTACAGACATTTTAGATTTTTCCAGTTTGTCATTTCCTGACAAACCCAGCAAGAGAACCACCTCAGGAGACTGCTGTGTTCACTGTTAGACTGGACACTGCTGGTTCAGAGGTTCTGTTTGAAGTCGATGAATTCTGTTAAAGAAAATAAAGTTTAGTTTCTATTAAATAAGAAACAAACATCCAAATGTTCACAACACTCTTTTAAGAATTTAGACCAAGCTAGCTCGCTTTTACCAACCAGCTAGCTTGACTCACCTGTTCTTTGTTCCCTCGATGGTCGTCTGGTCGTCGTCGATTGAGGGGAGGACTCATGCTGAAGATTCTCCTCCATCAGTCCTGACAGAGCTGCTGAAGAACATCTCTGTTCTTCACTTTGTTTGTCTCATGTAGAAGGAAAACCACGTCTCCATGTCCTTTTGGACCACATGGTCCACTGCTCACTGCTCCTCATGTCCTCCTGCCTCTTCGCTGGTCCAGTGGTTTAACGTCTTGCCATCAAGAAGTTGTGAGTTCAAACCCCGCTAAGAGCAGCAAGGTGACTCTCACAGGTGATCTGAACCTGCTGATGAGTCTCTGAACTGACTCCTGGAGCCAAACCAGGCAAGAAAAGCAGCTCTGTAGTGACAGTGTTCCTGACAGAATGGACGCTGTTGGTTTCACTCACACTTCACACTGTCTTTATGGTACAAACACAAACACGTAACTGTGATAATTAAAAGCTTTGGGACGACATGCAGCAAAGGGCTTCAGGTCAGAATCAAACCTGGCTGACTCAGTAATGAAGCCAACGCTCTACCAGGAGAGCTACCGAGGGACTCCACGTCAAACTTTCGGTTTCATGAACTCTACTTACTGTTTCCTTCTTCCTGTTTCCTGTGGACTTTTTTTGTCAGTGAATAATCAGTAAGTTGTGGTCAAAGAAGTGTTTGTAGTTCGAGCTGCTTTTCTTGCCTGGTTTGGCTCCAGGAGTCAGTTCAGAGACTCATCAGCAGGTTCAGATCACCTGTGAGAGTCACCTTGCTGCTCTTAGCGGGGTTTGAACTCACAACTTCTTGGTGGCAAGACGTTAAACCACTGGACCAGCGAAGAGGCAGGAGGACATGAGGAGCAGTGAGCAGTGGACCATGTGGTCCAAAAGGACATGGAGACGTGGTTTTCCTTCTACATGATGAGACAAACAAAGTGAAGAACAGAAATGTTCTTCAGCAGCTCTGTCAGGACTGATGGAGGAGAATCTTCAGCATGAGTCCTCCCCTCAATCTCAGTCACCGTACGCCGACGCTGTGTTCATTCGATGACCTTCAGTGAAGTCTGTAGACAAAGTTTTGTGGCGATCTGTACTGCGAGGTGACCAGTGTCTGCTGAATGTCCTCATGTGATGTCACTCAAGTCAAAAGAAGTCGACCAGACCTCTGCTGCAGGCTAAAGGCTCCATGATTCATTAGCTGGTACTAACATAAAAACACCACAATCTCCCACCAAGCTGGTGGCGTTTGAGGTGCATTGTGGGGAATATAGGTTCCTGGTTTTGACAAGGAAGAAAGAACTGAAAAGAGGATGTCTCTGGTTCTGCTGCATCCTTTCTACAAACACAACACATTAGCATTTAGCTAATGCATGTACAGATAGCTATGCAGCCACTCTGTGTTTGTTCAGTGTAAACATGGGTCATTTGAGGAAGTGTGGACTTCCTCCAGAATAAAAGGGAAGTTCAGGAGCCTGACTTCCTGTGAATGTTGAGAGGATTCATCGCTAACAAGAAATAAAATCTGCCAACAGCAGAAATCTGAACTCAAATGTGATGAAATCTCCAAATATTTCACAAGTGATGACTGGACACTTTTTACAAGGCCGTGGCCACGAAGCAGACAGAAGGCGACTCATCCTCGTCCTCGTCTTCTCTCCTGCTGGACTGTTTCCACACTTTAACCAGGTGAGTCCTTGAAGTTATAAACTTTGAACAGTTTCATTATTTAAAGTTGACAGGGACAGTTGCAGCACCAGAGTTAGCTATGCTAAGCTAATTCACACGAGTCGTCTCTGTGCAGGACACAGAAAAGCACCTGTGTTCAGAGAAGCTGCAGGTTCCTTTAAATCTAATGGAGCTGAGATCCAAGCAGATTCTATTTATTGTTACTGTGTTTTTACAGTGTAGTCAGCGTTGACCTGCTGTTAGCATGAGATGTTACTGACTGTGTTTTTACAGTGTAGTCAGCGTTGACCTGCTGTTAGCATGAGATGTTACTGACTGTGTTTTTACAGTGTAGTCAGCGTTGACCTGCTGTTAGCATGAGATGTTACTGTGTTTTTACAGTGTAGTCAGCGTTGAAATGCTGTTAGCATGAGATGTTACTGACTGTGTTTTTACAGTGTAGTCAGCGTTGACCTGCTGTTAGCATGAGATGTTACTGACTGTGTTTTTACAGTGTAGTCAGCGTTGACCTGCTGTTAGCATGAGATGTTACTGTGTTTTTACAGTGTAGTCAGCGTTGAAATGCTGTTAGCATGAGATGTTACTGACTGTGTTTTTACAGTGTAGTCAGCGTTGACCTGCTGTTAGCATGAGATGTTACAGACTATGTTTTTACAGTGTAGTCAGCGTTGACCTGCTGTTAGCATGAGATGTTACTGACTGTTTTTACAGTGTAGTCAGCGTTGACCTGCTGTTAGCATGAGATGTTACTGACTGTGTTTTTACAGTGTAGTCAGCGTTGACCTGCTGTTAGCATGAGATGTTACTGACTGTGTTTTTACAGTGTAGTCAGCGTTGACCTGCTGTTAGCATGAGATGTTACTGTGTTTTTACAGTGTAGTCAGCGTTGACCTGCTGTTAGCATGAGATGTTACTGTGTTTTTACAGTGTAGTCAGCGTTGACCTGCTGTTAGCATGAGATGTTACTGACTGTGTTTTTACAGTGTAGTCAGCGTTGACCTGCTGTTAGCATGAGATGTTACTGACTGTGTTTTTACAGTGTAGTCAGCGTTGACCTGCTGTTAGCGTGAGATGTTACTGACTGTGTTTTTACAGTGTAGTCAGCGTTGACCTGCTGTTAGCGTGAGATGTTACTGACTGTGTTTTTACAGTGTAGTCAGCGATGACCTGCTGTTAGCGTGAGATGTTACTGACTGTGTTTTACAGTGTAGTCAGCGTTGACCTGCTGTTAGCATGAGATGTTACTGACTGTGTTTTTACAGTGTAGTCAGCGTTGACCTGCTGTTAGCATGAGATGTTACTGACTGTGTTTTTACAGTGTAGTCAGCGATGACCTGCTGTTAGCATGAGATGTTACTGACTGTGTTTTTACAGTGTAGTCAGCGTTGACCTGCTGTTAGCATGAGATGTTACTGACTGTGTTTTTACAGTGTAGTCAGCGTTGACCTGCTGTTAGCATGAGATGTTACTGACTGTGTTTTTACATTGTAGTCAGCGTTGACCTGCTGTTAGCATGAGATGTTACTGACTGTGTTTTTACAGTGTAGTCAGCGTTGACCTGCTGTTAGCATGAGATGTTACTGACTGTGTTTTTACAGTGTAGTCAGCGATGACCTGCTGTTAGCATGAGATGTTACTGACTGTGTTTTTACAGTGTAGTCAGCGATGACCTGCTGTTAGCATGAGATGTTACTGACTGTGTTTTTACAGTGTAGTCAGCGTTGACCTGCTGTTAGCATGAGATGTTACTGACTGTGTTTTTAACACTTTCCATACCTGCGAAGCTACGAGCGTTGACAAATGTTTGTGGACGGTGTGTGCGTGCTCGTCCATGTAGCCACCTCACTGCAGAGTCAGTTTCTGAGTGGATCTGTGATGTTTTTATTCTGGATGACATCAGAGATGATGATATGAACAGGAAGTGATGTCACACTGAATGTTTCATGTTGAGTGAGATTAATTGTCACCTCCTCTTCAGCGCTCCCCGTCTTCATCTGTCTTCCTCTTAAAGGACAACAGGTGGAGAGACTCGGCCATGATGACAGACTACCAGTATGAGAAAGAGGATGACAGAACCAACCTCTGGACCAAAGGTACCTGTCTGTCTGTCTGCCTGTCTGTATATCTGTCTGTCTGTCTGTCTGTAGTACAAACACTAACACTCCCCTGGTACTCTGAGCTCACAGTCTGGCTAACAAACTGAGCTAACAGCAGCTACAGATGTCAGTTTACTTCACTGTCCATCAGGAAACTGTAAATCACAGAGAGTTGAAGCTGTCTGTCTGTCTGTCTGTCTGTCTGTCTGTCTGTCTGTCTGTCTGTCTGTTGTCTGTCTGTCTGTCTGTCAGATCCGGCTCCTGTCTCTCTCTCTGGGATCTACAGGTTCAGACGTTGGTTGTTTCCTGGTCTGACAGCTTTAGTCATCCTGATCCTGATCATAGCAGTGGGAGTCACCAGTGAGTGCACAGACACACACACACACACACACACACACACACACACACACACACACACACACACACACACACACACCAGTTGAATGAATAAATCTGATCTGGACTCTGAAAATGTTTTTTCAGCCTCCAAGTCGTCCAGTCGTCAGCAGTCGATGGAGCAGAGTTTGTCCAACCTGAGCAGCATCGTCCAATCACTGAACACCTCACTGCAGCATGCTCATGGTAACACACACACACACACACACACACACACACAATGTTTCCTCATAGTTTCTCCTTCATACAAGCAACAAGAGGGTGATGTGAGGGGGCTGTAACCAGCAGCAGTAACCCCACAGACTGGACCGTTTTCAGCCACATTTGGAGAGGATCACATCAACGTGCTAACGTGCTAACGTGCTAACAGTTTCCTGTGTCTGATTCCAGAAACAGCCAGAGAGGTGAAGCGGCTGCAGTCAGCTGTGGCCAACAACAACGACCAGCTGATCTCAGGTCAGTCACAGGAACAAGGCGATCAGCTGGAAACCTCCTTGTGCGGGTTCGGCTCCTGAGTCAGTGCAGTCAGCTACACGGCTGACCGAGCTAACCACAGTTAGGGGTCACTGCTGGTCTCACAGGCTGTGCTCGAACCCGGTCCGGTCCGGTCCGGCTGCTGAGCCCGGTTCTGTTAGCATGCTAACATGGAGACTTTAAGTTCATCTTCAAGATTATAATCACAGAAATGACAAAAATACTTCTTCTTCCCTCAGACGTTAAATCATTATTTTAATGTGTGTGTGTGCGTGTGCGTGTGTGTGTGTGCGTGTGTGTGCGCGTGTGTGTGTGTGTGCGTGTGTGTGTGTGTGTGTGCGTGTGTGTGTGTGCGCGCGCAGTGTCCGAGGCGTTGAAGCAGCTGTCCGTCGTGGAGTCTCTCAGCAGGAGCGTCGCTTCACTCAAATGTTCCCTCGAACGCATCATCAACAACAGTACACAAACACACACACACACACACACACACACGTCTTTAAGTAGACAGACAGATCCTCACACCTGTTCACCTGTCTGCGTGTTCACCTGTCTGTGTGTCAGGCTCTGCAGTGGATGGCTGCTGTCCGGTGGGTTGGGATCACTTCCAGTCTAACTGTTTCCTCTTCAGCTCGTTGACTCTGTCCTGGAACGAGTCCAGACTGTGGTGTGACAAACAGGGAGCTCACCTGGTCATACTGCACGACGACAAGGCCTGGGTGAGACAGCCTGTCTGCCTGTCTGCCTGTCTGTCTGTCTGTCTGTCTGTCTGCCTGTCTGTCTCATCAGTGTGTGTGTGTGTTCAGGACTTTGTGACCCGTCGTGCGGTTCCTGTGTTTCACTGGGTCGGTCTGTCTGATTGGAGGACCGGTCGGTGGGAGTGGGTCAACTGGACGCCGTACACCATGATACGCAGGTACTGATCATCAAACACACACACACACAGTTTGTTGTAATGTTGTTGCCCCCGGTTACATCGCCTCCTTGACGTGTGTGTGTGTGTGTGTGTGTGTGTGTGTGTGTGTGGTTTCCAGGCAGTGGACGCCCGGACAGCCGGACAACTGGGCTGGTCACGGCATGGGCAGAGGAGGAGAAGACTGTGTCCACCTGCACCACGACGGACGCCTCAACGACCTGCACTGTGACACCAAGATGAACTTCATCTGCCAGAAACACAGCACACGCGTGTGAAACACACCACGAGTTCAACACCTGACACACACATGAAGTCATGTGACTGAAGCATGTGATGTTTTTTGATTTAAGACAATAAACTTACAAAGAAAATCACACTTCGACTCCTTTCACTGCTTTCAACACCCACAGACTCACAGACACAGACTGTCTAAAACTGGACGTAGTCTCTGTGACGTCCCCGCAGACTGTCTAAAACTGGACGTAGTCTCTGTGACGTCCTACAGACTGTCTAAAACCTGGACGTAGTCTCTGTGACGTCCCCGCAGACTGTCTAAAACTGGACGTAGTCTCTGTGACGTCCTACAGACTGTCTAAAACCTGGACGTAGTCTCTGAGACGTCCTACAGACTGTCTAAAACCTAGACGTAGTCTCTGTGACGTCCTACAGACTGTCTAAAACCTGGACGTAGTCTCTGTGACGTCCCCGCAGACTGTCTAAAACCTGGACGTGGTCTCTGTGACGTCCTACAGACTGTCTAAAACCTGGACGTAGTCTCTGAGACGTCCTACAGACTGTCTAAAACCTGGGCGTAGTCTCCGTCCTACAGACTGTCTAAAACCTGGGCGTAGTCTCCGTGACGTCCTACAGACTGTCTAAAACCTGGACGTAGTCTCTGTGACGTCCCCGCAGACTGTCTAAAACCTGGACGTAGTCTCTGTGACGCCCTACAGACTGTCTAAAACCTGGACGTAGTCTCTGTGACGTCCTACAGACTGTCTAAAACCTGGACGTAGTCTCTGAGACGTCCTACAGACTGTCTAAAACCTGGACGTAGTCTCTGAGACGTCCTACAGACTGTCTAAAACCTGGACGTAGTCTCCGTGACGTCCTACAGACTGTCTAAAACCTGGACGTAGTCTCTGAGACGTCCTACAGACTGTCTAAAACCTGGACATAGTCTCTGTGACGTCCCCGCAGACTGTCTAAAACCTGGACGTAGTCTCTGTGACGTCCTACAGACTGTCTAAAACCTGGACGTAGTCTCTGAGACGTCCTACAGACTGTCTAAAACCTGGACGTGGTCTCTGAGACGTCCTACAGACTGTCTAAAACCTGGACGTGGTCTCTGTGACGTCCCCGCAGACTGTCTAAAACCTGGACGTGGTCTCTGAGACGTCCTACAGACTGTCTAAAACCTGGACGTGGTCTCTGTGACGTCCCCGCAGACTGTCTGAGGACAGATTTGATTTCCTAGTTGTTATATTTTGGGTTAACAGACATCAGATCTCTCTCTCTCTCTCTCTCACACACACACACACACAGTTCAAAGTGCAGTCTTCTGGTCGTTGACCCTCAGCTCAGTGTTTGGACAGTCAGACTGTTTGTCGGTCTTCTCCGTGAAGAAGAGAGACACAAGAAGCAGAGAAGGGGACATCGCCATGACGACTGAATACCATGACAACAGTGAAGATGAGAGTAGCTCCTTCTGGAACAAAGGTACCTGTCTGTCTCTCCACCTGTCTGTCTCTTCACCTGTTTGTGCACAAGGCACAGGTCTAACGACAGGTTTTTTCAGTTACTGTGAAATGATAATGTCACCTGTCTGTCTGTCTGTCTGTCTGTCTGTCTGTCTGTCTGTCTGTCAGATCCGGCTCCTGTCTCTCTCTCTGGGATCTACAGGTTCAGACGTTGGCTGTTTCCTGGTCTCACAGCTTTAGTCATCCTGATCCTGATCATAGCAGTGGGAGCCAGCAGTGAGCACACACACACACACAGTAAACGTTAGATCTGTAGCAGCGTGGCGGGGTCAGCCTGTCCTTGATGTTCACACCTTTATTCCTCATGATGATGATCCTGATCTGGACCTGATATTATCCTGTTTGACCTCTTTACAGCACGCATGTGTGCGTCACATGGCAATGTCAACATGTCAGATAAACTTTATTGATACAGCATCCAGGAGCAGTATGTGTACATACATGTACACACATGTACATACATGTACATACATGTACATATGTGTACGTGTACATACATGTATGTACATGTATGTACATGTACATAAATGTACATACGTGTACATACGTGAACATGTTGCTACGTGAAAGCAGCTTCACCTCTGAATAAACAAAATGTCTGCTGCTGTGTTGTTGAAAAGACAGGCAGACAGACAGACAGAGACAGGCAGACAGACAGACAGGCAGACAGACAGACAGTCCCTCCCCCTCAGGTACGTAGACAAAATGGCGTCCACTGAGGGCGAGAAGTGTCCAGCGTGATGATGTCACTAAACCCGGTATAACCTTTTCTAATTTGAGTACTGTCGATTTCATGGCTGGCGTTTTATTCCATATTTTAAATGTCTGCAGATTTCACGATGACAAACTGTCAAACCACGACAGTAAAAGACTAAAACATGTTACAAATATTACAGTTTTACTGTATAACAGTCTAATATAAAACAGCTACTGTTTTCTGAGGTGGTGTTTGAGACACACACACACACACACTCTTACATATATGTTTATAGACGTGTGTGTCTGTGCAGACACAAGGATGTCGAGCCGGCTGTGGTTTGTGGAGAACAGTGTTTCCAACCTGACTGAATCATTGAGCACCGCTCAGCGGCTCGCCACAGGTAACACCACACCTGTCTGTGTTTGTTCCTTCAGCACATCAGACCGCCGGGTTCTCCTTCAGAACTTTGACCTGATTTCTCTCCTGTTCTTCTGACCCAGACGCAGCGAAAGAAGTTCACCGCCTGAAGTTTGCTGTAGAGAGCAACAAGGACCAGCTGACCTCAGGTCTGCCCCAGGAAGTAGAGTTCATCAAACAGGAAGTCTGTAAATCTGTACTGTAACGTTATTCCCTGTTGGACTCAGCCGGTCCGGTCCAGCTGCTGAGCCCTGTTCTGTTCAGTTAGCAGCAGTTAATTATCGGTTAGCTACTTTAGCACATTGTTAGGTTACTGCATCATATTTGTGTGTGTGTGTGTGTGTGTGTGTTCATTCAGTGTCGGAGGCGATGAAGCAGCTGTCGACTCTGGACTCCATCAGCAGGACGGTCGCCACGCTCAAATGTTCCCTTGAAAGCATCATCAACAATGGTACACACACACACACACACACACACAGAGTCCAAAACGTTGTTACTTTCCAGAAATGTCTTCACTCTGAAGTCTGTCTGTCTGTCTGTCTGTCTGTCTGTCTGTCTGTCTCTCTGTCAGGTTCAGTAGCGAGCGGCTGCTGTCCTCTGGATTGGGATATTTTTGGCTCCAGCTGTTATTATTTCAGTAGGACACCGTTGGCATGGGACGATGCCAGAGACTGGTGTAATGGACACGAATCACACCTGGTTATTATAAACACTGACGAGGAGTGGGTGAGACAGCCTGTCTGTCTGTCTGTCTGTCTGTCTGTCTGTCTGTGTATATAGTAGAAGAACAGAGGACCCAGAGTCGATCCTTGTGGGACACCTTTGTCCACATTTTGGAGGCACAATTCGACCTGAAAGTTACATCACCTGTCTGTCTGCCTGTCTGTCTCTCCTGTTCAGGACTTTGTGATCAAGCATGCCATGGGCGTCTTCTACTGGGTGGGTCTGACTGATGAGAAAACAGGGAAGTGGGAGTGGGTCAACCAGACGCCGTACGTCATGAACCGGAGGTGAGTCATCTGATAGCAGACCACTCACCCAGCTCCGGTTCTAGCACGACACCGGCTCCTCCTCCCGGTGGTCCAAAGTGTCCTCGGTGTTGACGTTGTGTTTCTGTGTTTCCAGGCGGTGGAAACCCGGTCAGCCTGACAGCTGGACCGGTCATGGTCTCGGCCCCGGAGACGAAGACTGTGCTCACATTCACAACGACGGACGCCTCAACGACCTCCACTGCTCCAGCAGGATGCGCTACATCTGCCAGAGACACAGCCAGCGCAGCTAAACAGGCTCCACCCACTCAGGTGCTCACCTCCACCTGAACATGTGATCCTATCAGACCGACCTGTGAGTCGAGGGTCTGAGGATGTTGCACCTGTACTGATGTGAGATCAGTGTTGGTGAAGGCGAACAGCTGTGAGAGCTGTGATTGGCTGAATGATGTGTCACAGCCTGATCTTCCTCCAATAAAAACTCTTCAATAAGCCGCACTGTTGTTCTTCAATACCATCAACACACACTGAAGTTTATTCTCACACACACACAGATAGTCACAGAGACTACGTCCAGGTTTTAGACAGTCTGCGGGGACGTCACGGAGACTACGTCCAGGTTTTAGACAGTCTGCGGGGACGTGTTAAAAACTGAAGTAACAACTGATTTTTTACAGAATTTATTAAAAGTGTAACTGGGATCAAAATGAACTGAATGTTTGTCAGAAGAGTAAAAAATGACAAACATGGACTTTAAAAAAAAAAAGAATATTTTTGTTTCCATCAGAACAAACAGGAAACTCGTAAAGCTGAAGCCGGCGCCCATCACTGAAACAGGAACGTGTCATAAAATTACAGTAAAAAAACAGATTTTCTCCGTCGCTGTTCGTCGTCTTTCATTGTATTTACACTTCCTTCATGTTTTTTTTAAATCATTACATTTATACTCAGACACGGATTAGCAGGCTGTGCTCTGAAGTGGTAGCCTGAAAAACTACAAATCCCATCATCCCACTGACATTCGGCAAACTAAAATCTGTTAAAGAAAAAAGTGTAGTCCAATTACAGCTACAAAAACTACAACGCCAACATCATCAAAGTGCATCAACATGTATTTTGATAAATAAAAAAAATAAAACTCAAATAAATAATAAAAATAAATTATTTTTAAAAATAAATAAACTTTAAAACTACAACTCCCATCAGGCATCAGGTCTGTGTGTGTGTGTGTGTGTGTGTGTGTGTGTGTGTGTGTGTGTGTGTGTGTGTCAGTCGGTCAGGTGAAACGCTCGGCTCAGGATGAGTTCAGCTGTGGCTCCGCCCAGGTGACACGCCTCCAGGACACACACCAGCCTCTGATTGGCCAGCTGGGACGCCATGCTGATGAGGTCAGCTGAGAGAGCGACAGAGACAGGAAACCTTCAAAATAAAAGTACGTTTTCAGGCGTGTGTGTGTGTGTGTGTGCACTGACCTGGTGAAGGTGGAGGTGTGTGTGAGGAGAAGGCTCCGTGTGATAGGATGGAGGTCCAGGTGTTGGAGTGATGGAGGAGGGGAGGAGAGGGGGAGGAGGAGTGAGGGAGGAAGTTGGCGTCCAGCAACACACCGTCTGACAGAGCTGAAGACCACCAAAGACACCATTAGCTTGATGCTAACACATGATGGGAATTGCCATTAACATGCTAACAGAAATTAGCCTGATGTAAAGTATAACCTCTGAGTCTCAGCGTGTAGTAGTCCTCGAGGGCGGAGTCAAACTTCCTGATGGAGAACGCCCTCCCCCCCATCGCCACAGCGTCCGCCTGCTCTTCCCTGCGGGCGTGGTCGTAACGCATCGGCAGCGTCTCCACGGCGACTGGCGGGATAGCAGGGAGGAGGGGGGCGGTCACAAAGGACGAGGTGTCTTCATCGTCGTCTTCATCTTCATCATCTTCATCTGCATTTTCTAGAAACTCCATGGAGGCTTTGAACAGAATGACTGCACACACACACACACACACACACACACTAGGTCACACTGTCCCTTTAAGACGACTTTGTGTTTTAGAAACAGGTGAGTCACCTTTACCTGTCCTGTTGTTCTGTTCTGGTTGTAAAGTGACTGATGGATGTCTGAAGAGAGAGGAGACGTTACAACCAACAACTGATGTCACTTCATTCAACTAACGCTACGCTAACATTAAGCTAACGTTAGCTCAGTCTGTTAGCTGCTGTTAGCTCAATCTGTTAGCTCAGTCTGTTAGCTGCTGTTAGCTCAGTCTGTTAGCTGCCGTTAGCTTAATCTGTTAGCTCAGTCTGTTAGCTGCTGTTAGCTCAGTCTGTTAGCTCAGTCTGTTAGCTCAGTCTGTTAGCTGCTGTTAGCTCAGTCTGTTAGCTCAGTCTGTTAGCTCAGTCTGTTAGCTGCTGTTAGCTCAGTCTGTTAGCTCAGTCTGTTAGCTGCTGTTAGCTCAGTCTGTTAGCTCAGTCTGTTAGCTTAATCTGTTAGCTCAGTCTGTTAGCTGCTGTTAGCTCAGTCTGTTAGCTCAGTCTGTTAGCTGCTGTTAGCTCAGTCTGTTAGCTCAGTCTGTTAGCTGCTGTTAGCTCAGTCTGTTAGCTCAGTCTGTTAGCTCAGTCTGTTAGCTGCTGTTGATAATAATACTCTCACCTCTTCTTCGGAGTTTCAGACGGCAGCAGCTGCTTCCTCTTCCTCGACTTCCTGCTGAAACACAGTTTGACTGTAAATCCACACAGACTGAGGAGAAACTGGAAAATCCTGATTGCTTTGAATGTCTCACCCGGGGCATGGCGTCAGCTGACCAACAGTCGAGGACGGCGACGTCGGAGAGAAAGAGGAAGAGGAGGAGAGAGGAGGTCTGAATGAGCGAGGGGTGGAGGGGAGAGGGAGGAGAGACGAGGAGGAGGAGAGGGAGGACAGGGAGGGGGAGGGAGACGGGTGGAGGGAGGGTTTAGAGAGGCGAGGGGAGGAAGAGGAGGGGGAGGAGGGGGAGAGAGATGAAGGTCGGTCTGTCCAAAACAAACAGCGGTCCTCCTGAAAGACACATGGACATCATGTGATCATCGTTTGTGAATAATCAGGTTTGACTGGTCCTCACAGACTGTCTAAAACCTGGACGTAGTCTCCGTGACGTCCCCGCAGACTGTCTAAAACCTGGACGTAGTCTCCGTGACGTCCCCGCAGACTGTCTAAAACCTGGACGTAGTCTCCGTGACGTCCCCGCAGACTGTCTAAAACCTGGACGTAGTCTCCGTGACGTCCCCGCAGACTGTCTAAAACCTGGACGTAGTCTCTGTGACGTCCTCACAGACTGTCTAAAACCTGGACGTAGTCTCCGTGACGTCCTCGCAGACTGTCTAAAACCTGGACGTAGTCTCCGTGACGTCCTCGCAGACTGTCTAAAACCTGGACGTAGTCTCCGTGACGTCCTCGCAGACTGTCTAAAACCTGGGCGTAGTCTCCGTGGCGTCTAAAACCTGGACGTAGTCTCCGTGACGTCCTCGCAGACTGTCTAAAACCTGGACGTAGTCTCCGTGACGTCCCCGCACACTGTCTAAAACCTGGACGTAGTCTCACCTCTCCTCTGCGGCTGTATGTAACCATGGTGACAGTTGCCTGGATACAGAAGGTTTGTCGTTCCCGGTAACAGAGCCTATCCACCTCCCTCTGAAGCTCCGCCCCTCGCAGGAAGCCGGGCTCACCTGTACACATGTGCACACACACACTCTAAGCTCTTAAAGGTACAGTTCATTTTTTTAATAACAGACAGACGGACTGACCTCTCCTGTCTTTCATGTACGTTTCCAAGGAGACGGGAGGAGGCGGGTACATGAAGAATCCTCCAATCAGAGCCCTGCTCAGCACCTGTCCATCATCCTGGCTCTTCAGCCACTGCAGGAAGTGACGCACCGGTCGGAGCTTACGGTAACTCATCTCTGAGTGGTGGCCAAGGCCTGATGATCAGCCAATGAGGAGAGAGGACAGAATTCGGGTGACCAATGAAGAGACAGAAGATAGGTGGTAGGTGGAGTTGTATGACGTGTGTTACCTGTGCAGTACACCTGTGTGTACGTTGTGTTTGTCAGGTAGAAGCTGACGTCTGTCCGATCTGCAGCTTTGATCAACTTCAGTCTGCTACAAACAACCACAGACACTGAGACACACAGACAGACAGAGAGACAGACAGGCAGGCAGACAGGCAGACAGACAGGCAGACAGACAGGCAGACAGGTTTCAAGATGGAGGTTGTTTCTTTATGTTTCAGTCTGTGTGTGTGTGTGTGTGTGTGTGTGTGTGTGTGTCTCACGTGGGTGGAGCCTGTGGTGGGATTCAGGTTGAGACGTGGAGAAGAGCTTCACCATGATTGGCTGACTGCTTGTCCCGTCCTCCAATCGCAGCCAGCGATACTCCAGAAGCTCCGCCCCTCTGCCATCTACCAATGAAAACACACACACACACACATTAAAATTGAAGCATTACACTGAAGTATGTGCTGTATGATGTCCGTCACTATGGCAACCCTCACCCTTGCTTCTGATTCGCTCTGGTCGTCCCGAGAACGTCAGCAGGCCTATGACATCACACACAGCGCCATGAGGGCGATCCAGGAGCTCCTTACTGAGAGAGAGAGGGTCAGAGTGTGTGTGTGTGTGTGTGTGTGTGTGTGTGTGTGTGTGTGTGTGTACCTGTGGTAGAAGCTGTAGGTTGGTGCAGGTGGTTGATACTCAGGTGAAACAGAGGATTCTGGGAGGACAGAGAGGCGAGCGGCGGGATTTCTGCTGTTGACACTGATCTCTGAAACACAGAGAGAGAGAGTGTGTGTGTGTGTCACTGTGTGTGTGTGTGTGTGTGTGTGTGTGTACCTATGTCTTCGGGCTCAGTCTGGTATTGCTGTTTGACTCGATAGCTTCTCAGGCTGATGATGTCACCAGGCTTCAGACGGCGGTACCAGCTGACACACACACTGTTCCACAGCACCACGCACACACGTCCTGTCCGGTCACACACCTCCAACACCGCCTGGACGGACAGACAGAATCTGAACCTCTGATGGTGTTCACATAGGAAGTAATAGATTACAAACAGAGTCAAAGTAATGACCCGCAGACTGTCTAAAACCTGGACGTAGTCTCCGTGACGTCCCCGCAGACTGTCTAAAACCTGGACGTAGTCTCCGTGACGTCCCCGCAGACTGTCTAAAACCTGGACGTAGTCTCCGTGACGTCCCCGCAGACTGTCTAAAACCTGGACGTAGTCTCCATGACGTCCCCGCAGACCGTCTAAAACCTGGACGTAGTCCCCGTGGCGCCCCGCAGACTGTCTACAACGTCCGCGACTGTCTAAAACCTGGGCGTAGTCTCCGAGCGTCTGTCTAAAACCTGGACGTAGTCCCCGTGGCGTCCCGCAGACTGTCTAAAACCTGGGCGTAGTCTCCCGCAGACTGTCTAAAACCTGGACGTAGTCCCCGTGGCGTCCGCAGACTGTCTAAAACCTGGACGTAGTCCCCGTGACGTCCCCGCAGACTGTCTAAAACCTGGACGTAGTCTCCGTGACGTCCCCGCAGACTGTCTAAAACCTGGACGTAGTCTCCATGACGTCCCCGCAGACTGTCTAAAGACTATTTGTTGTAAACTCAGGAACAAAGTTTCTCTTCACGTCACCTTCTCTGACCTTATATGGACAGTCGCAGTTCCTGTCTGTCCTCCCATAATACATCAGGTGTGACTTGTTGATGATGCGTACTATCAGCTGATGCTGGACGGCGCCCTTGGTGACGCCCCGACGCCCCGACAGGAAGGACTGACGCAGCTCCGACACGGTCACAGCAGGACGTCGAGCTGTGGACATGATTTCATCATTCACATGAAACTTTCAGCTAATTTCAGACAGCTAACAAGCTCGTTAAGAACCTACCCTCATCATCCTCTTCTTCCTCTTCATCCTCCTCCTCTTCCTCAGTGGGAGGAGCTTCCCTCCACACCTCCCCACTGTAGTCCACATTGTTCCACAGAGGCAGAAACACACTCCTATTGGCTCTCAGAGGAACCATCAAAGGACCTGTGAAATGAAATCAGACATCAGAAGGTCGGGAAGCAGGAAACCAGGTAGTTACTGTGGTAACGGCAGGTAGAACTCCTAAAATCCCGTCACACACACACACACACGGCAGACGGTGAATTAACAGTGTTTAATTCAGCCTGTATCTTTACAATCAGCTCCAATTGTAAAGAGAAACCATCATGGACCTTCATGGACCTTCATGAACCTTCATGGACCTTCATGGACCTTCATAAACCTCCACGAACCTTCATGGACCTTCATGAACCTTCATGGACCTTCATGGACCTTCATGAACCTTCATAAACCTTCATGAACCTTCATGAACCTTCATGAACCTTCATGGACCTTCATGGACCTTCATAAACCTCCACGAACCTTCATGGACCTTCATGAACCTTCATGGACCTTCATGGACCTTCATGAACCTTCATAACCCTCCACAAACCTTCATGGACCTTCATGAACCTTCATGGACCTTCATAAACCTCCACGAACCTTCACGAACCTTCATGCACCTTCATGGACCTTCATGAACCTTCATAAACCTTCATGAACCTTCATGAACCTTCATGAACTCCACGAACCTTCATGAACCTTCATAAACCTTCATGAACCTTCATAAACCTTCATGAACCTTCATGAACCTTCATGAACCTCCACAAACCTTCATGAACCTTCACGAACCTTCATGAACCTTCATGAACCTTAATGAACCTTCATGAACCTCCACAAACCTTCATGAACCTTCATAAACCTTCATGAACCTTCATGAACCTTCATGAACCTCCACAAACCTTCATGAACCTTCATAAACCTTCATGAACCTTCATGAACCTTCATAAACCTTCATGAACCTTCATGAACCTTCACGAACCTTCATGAACCTCCACAAACCTTCATGAACCTCCACAAACCTTCATGAACCTTCACGAACCTTCACGAACCTTCATGAACCTTAATGAACCTTCATGAACCTCCACAAACCTTCATGAACCTTCATAAACCTTCATGAACCTTCATAAACTTTCATGAACCTTCATGAACCTCCACAAACCTTCATGAACCTTCATGAACCTTCATGAACCTTCATAAACCTTCATGAACCTCCACAAACCTTCATGAACCTTCACGAACCTTCATGAACCTTCATAAACCTTCATGGACCTTCATGAACCTTCATGAACCTTCATGAACTCCACGAACCTTCATGAACCTTCATGAACCTTCATGAACCTTCATGAACCTTCATGAACCTTCATGAACCTCCACAAACCTTCATGAACCTTCACGAACCTTCATGAACCTTCATGAACCTCCACAATCCTTCATGAACCTTCATAAACCTTCATGAACCTTCATGAACCTTCATAAACCTTCATGAACCTTCATGAACCTCCACAAACCTTCATGAACCTTTATAAACCTTCATGAACCTTCATGAACCTCCACAAACCTTCATGAACCTTCATAAACCTTCATGAACCTCCACAAACCTTCATGAACCTTTATGAACCTTCATGAACAGTCTGTTGGACCAAGCCTCGGTTTGCAAATGTTTAATCCTTGTGTGTGTGTGTGTGTGTGTGTGTGACTTTGACCTGCTCTCACCTGACGGTTCTGATGATCCAAACCAGGGCAGAGAGTCCCGGTCCACATCCCCCCTCCTGACTCCATCCTGCTCCTCGTCTTCACCTGGAACGCCATCTGTCACCTCCACACTCAGCAGTCTGTAGCTGCAGGAGCACAAACGTTACACCTCACCTGTGATGACATCACAGCGGCTGAATCTACCTGTCCTCACCTACCTGTCTGTCTCAGCCCCGGAGCATTGTGGTAACTGAGCGACCATGGCGGGGGTGAAGGTGGCGTTACGTAGGACTGAACCAGGCTGCAGGATGTTTCTCTCAACCAGCCGGTTTAGACCAGGATCCAGAGTCACAGCCAGTCTGCAGTCCCCGTCTGTCAGCGTGATGTCATACAGGTCGTCACCTGGAGACGCCGACACAAACCAGTCAGACCGGTGGACAGTGTCAGAGGACGTGATGGAGCTCTGGTTCTGTTTCTTACCGCTGAGGACTGCCTGGGGGAAGTAGACGGAGGAGCCCTGGTCTCTGCTGTAACGCTGCACGTCCACCACGAACAGGAGCTCCCTGCAGACGACAGGAGAGGACGCCTGCAAGACAAACACGAGGACAAAACAACCAAAACATGGAGCTGGTGACGCAACAGGAAGTTACAACAACAAACTGCACCTGTACGTTTGTTTGTGACGTCAGCTCATCATGAAAGCAGTTTGAATGAAACCAGAAACACAGAGTTCAATTCACATGTTTAACATGGAGGTTTGGGGCGGCACGGTGGACCAGTGGTCTCCTCACAGGTTTGAACCTCAGCTGCTCTCCTCGTGTCTCCAAACACATGAACCTGAACAGGTTAACTGGAGACTCTAAACTGTCCGTAGGTGTGTATGTGAGTGTGAACTGGAGACTGGTCCATGGCAGACCCCGCCTCTCACAGAGAGTCAGCTGGGATAGGCTCCACCCACCGTGACCCTGACGAGGAGAAGAGGTTACAAGAGGCTTCCTATCCAGGTGTTTGATGTGTGTGTATCCAGGTGTTTGATGTGTGTATCCAGGTGTTTGATGTGTGTGTATCCAGGTGTTTGATGTGTGTGTATCCAGGTGTTGATGTGTGTGTATCCAGGTGTTTGATGTGTGTGTATCCAGGTGTTTGATGTGTGTGTATCCAGGTGTTTGATGTGGTTGTATCCAGGTGTTTGATGTGTGTGTATCCAGGTGTTTGATGTGGTTGTATCCAGGTGTTTGATGTGGTTGTATCCAGGTGTTTGATGTGTGTGTATCCAGGTGTTTGATGTGTGTGTATCCAGGTGTTTGATGTGGTTGTATCCAGGTGTTTGATGTGGTTGTATCCAGGTGTTTGATGTGTGTGTAACCAGGTGTTTGATGTGTGTGTATCCAGGTGTTTGATGTGTGTGTATCCAGGTGTTTGATGTGGTTGTATCCAGGTGTTTGATGTGGTTGTATCCAGGTGTTTGATGTGTGTGTATCCAGGTGTTTGATGTGTGTGTATCCAGGTGTTTGATGTGGTTGTATCCAGGTGTTTGATGTGTGTATCCAGGTGTTTGATGTGGTTGTATCCAGGTGTTTGATGTGTGTGTATCCAGGTGTTTGATGTGTGTGTATCCAGGTGTTTGATGTGGTTGTATCCAGGTGTTTGATGTGGTTGTATCCAGGTGTTTGATGTGTGTGTAACCAGGTGTTTGATGTGTGTGTATCCAGGTGTTTGATGTGTGTGTATCCAGGTGTTTGATGTGGTTGTATCCAGGTGTTTGATGTGGTTGTATCCAGGTGTTTGATGTGTGTGTATCCAGGTGTTTGATGTGGTTGTATCCAGGTGTTTGATGTGTGTGTATCCAGGTGTTTGATGTGTGTGTATCCAGGTGTTTGATGTGGTTGTATCCAGGTGTTTGATGTGTGTGTATCCAGGTGTTTGATGTGGTTGTAATGTGTTAATAGAGTTAGTTGTGTTAGCGTTAATGTATTAGCCATGTTCTATGTAATCTGATTACTCTCTGTGCTTTATGTTTCCCTGTACACACGCCCTCTCCCTCACCACGTGATCTCAGTCTCACCTGCACAGGTGATGACGGATGGAATAAGAAGGTTAATAACAAGCATTTATTAGACGACAGCTGTGACCGGAAGCTAACAGCTGACAGAAACAAATCTACGTGTCAGTTTGGCGGGTTTTTACTCAGATTCTGCAGGTCCAGAACCAGCTGAGGCCCAAGTCCAGTTCGCCGCGTCGCCGCAGAATCAGCTGCGCTCGGTCGGTACGAAGGTGAACGGAGAGACACGAACAGACACGAACAGACACGAACAGACATTAGAGATCATTCATGAGGCGGCTCACACCTTGTTTGGACTGGGTCTGGACCGGGTCAGGGTTCTGTGGAGGACGCAGCCAGCAGCCGCCATGTTGGACAGACAAGGCAAACAATAACAGTGCGGTGCATTGTGGGAGAAAGAGTTCTGACCAACTGTAGTTCTACAGATCGACGTCATCCACATGCGCCATCGCACAATGACGCAGTCGGATTCTCTGAGTGTTTAAGACCTTTTCGACCGGACCCTGCGTCCTTCACCTGGACAGGTGTGCGTTCATGTGACAAAACTACAGTACGTTTCCATACCGGACAGTCTGGTCCGGTATGATCCGTGTGGCTACGTTAACTGGCGACCGTCATCTGAATGAGTCTCTGGTTGTCATGGTTACTACAGAAGCTGAAAACAGAAAGTGAGGACGTAGCTCGTGAATGTCTCCTCATGAATGTTTCCTCGTGAGTCTCGCGCAGCACACAGTACAGAGGACTGACCTGATCCACCTGTGACCACACCTGGCTCTGTTACCATGGGAACCGCATGTGTCATTGGATGTTTGGCTGTGTGCACAAATCCAGTCTGACAGCAGCTAACGGGTTAATGAAAGGCTTCTCGTGTCCAAACAATAGAAAGCAGCACGTTTATATTGACCATCAATAATACACACATCAGATAAAGCAAAACTTCATCAGACTACCACCACATATATAAATACCACACATATAAACACAAACTGAATAAATACCACACATATAAACACAAACTGAATAAATGCCACACATATAAATACTAAACTGAATAAATACCACACATATAAACACAAACTGAATAAATACCACACATATAAATACTAAACTGAATAAATACCACACATATAAACACAAACTGAATAAATACCACACATATAAATACTAAACTGAATAAATACCACACATATAAACACATATAAACACAAGCTGAATAAATACCACACATATAAATACTAAACTGAATAAATACCACACATATAAACACATATAAACACAAGCTGAATAAATACCACACATATAAATACTAAACTGAATAAATACCACACATATAAACACAAACTGAATAAATGCCACACATATAAATACTAAACTGAATAAATACCACACATATAAACACAAACTGAATAAATGCCACACATATAAATACTAAACTGAATAAATACCACACATATAAACACAAACTGAATAAATACCACACATATAAATACTAAACTGAATAAATACCACACATATAAACACAAGCTGAATAAATACCACACATATAAACACAAGCTGAATAAATACCACACATATAAATACTAAACTGAATAAATACCACACATATAAACACATATAAACACAAGCTGAATAAATACCACACATATAAATACTAAACTGAATAAATACCACACATATAAACACAAACTGAATAAATGCCACACATATAAATACTAAACTGAATAAATACCACACATATAAACACAAGCTGAATAAATACCACACATATAAATACTAAACTGAATAAACACAGGAAATATATAGATAGAAACCTGTGCTAAGAAATCAAATCTGTGTAAAGAATTAAAACATGTATTATATAACATTAACAATAATATAATATTAGATTAACATTGATAAGCTAATGCTAGTGCTAGTGCAAATATGCAGAAAACAGTACAGCTAAGTGTGAAATTGTCGGTTTGTGTATTGTCCTTTGTTTCCTCCCTGCCACAACTGAGAGTTATCCATTATCTATTATAGATTATGTTCCACAGACATGTTCCTCCATCATTTATGGTTTTAGATAGCTTGTTCCACTATGAAATCTCACCAACTTTCTGTCTTTGTTTGTTGCTCTAGAAAGGGACAGGACCCAAACATCACCACTGTGACAAATCCTTCACATCAAAATCTTTCAACGACCATCAGAGGGTTCACACTGGAGAGAAACCATACAGCTGTGACCAATGTGGGAAAAGTTTCACCAAATCAGACAAGCTAAAAGTCCACCGACGCATTCACAGTGGAGAGAAACCATACAGCTGTGACCAATGTGGGAAAATGTTCTCTACATCAGGTTGCTTAAAAGTCCACCAACGTGTTCACACTGAAGAGAAACCATACAGCTGTGAATAGAGATGTGAATTGAGAATCCTGTTCAGTGTTTTTCTGACTCTTGCTGCATTGTAAAGGAATGAGGTCAAACTTGTGCATCTACGCTGCCAATGCACATGCAGTCATGTCATTGCAGTGATTAGCTGCAGGGCTGTGTGGCGTTCGGGTGTCCTGGTTTGGTTTGATTAACGTTGTTCACGTACGTGCTTTGTTATGTTTCATGAATGAGTCAGAAGTGGCTTCACAGTCGTGTTTAAGCTTTATTTCCTGTGCAACATGGAACAATGAGTCCCTTAATTAAACCAAACGCTGAGCTCGTCAAAAACTGTTTGCTCTTCCGGGGTCAAACAACACCTGACGTCAACAGTGTCTTACTATCTTTATAACTGTCCAGCCTGGATAATTATACAGCGCCACCTACTGTACCCACAGGAAAAGACAATCATCACTCTGTTACCTTATAACCCTGTATTTGGCTCCTACATTCTCTTTTCTTTCATTTGCCTTCGGAAGTTTCTGATTTTGTAGATTTCGTCCTGGTCGTGGAACAATGGACCGGCTCTTTACCCTTGCAGTGGTGCTGAGGGGATCATGGGAGTTTGACCATCCAGTCTACATGTGATTTCTGGACTTGGAAAAGGCTTACGCCCAGGAGTGCTGCTGTGGTGGAGTATGGGGTACTGGGGCCGTTGGTACAAGCCATCCGGTCCTTGTACAACCAAAGTGAGAGTTGTGTCCACATACAAAGTCAAACAAGTTCTCAGTGGGTGTCGGACTCCGCCAGGGCTGCCCCTTGTCCCCGATCCTGTTTGTGATTTTCATGGACCGGATCTCAAGGTGCAGCCAGGGTGAGGAGGGTGTCCGGTTTGGGAACCTCAGGATCTGCTGTTTGCAGATGATGTGGTCCTGTTGGCTTCATCACACCGTGACCTTCAGCACTCACTCTTCCGGAAATCGGTGGAACGCTCCCTCCAGGTTGGGAGCAAGTTACTGCCCCAAGTGAGGGAGTTCAAATATCTTAGGTCTTGTTCACGAGTGAACGGAAAAAGGAGCATGAGATGGACCGGTGGTTTGGTGCGGCGTCTGCAGTACTGTGCACGTTGTACCATGACATTGTCATGAGCTTTGGGTAGTGACCAAAGAATGAGATCATGGATACAAGTGACTGAAATGAGCTTCGTCCACGGGGTGCTGGGGCTCAGCCTTAGAGATAGGGTGAGGAGCTCGGACATCCGGGGGGAGCTCGGAGTAGAGTCGCTGCTCCTTTACGTTGAAAGGAGTCAGCTGAGGTGGTTCAACATCTGATTAGGATGCTCCAACTGGGACTCCGGGGGGCAGACCCAGAACCTGCTGAAGGGACTATAAAGCCCATCTAGCCTCTAACCGAGTGAGCATGATGGGAGTTTTAGTGCAGCTTGTTATTTTAATCTACATGCAACATTTTTCAACTTTTATAGCGTTTGTCTGGATGAAGTGTCACGAGTTCAGTAAAGGCTCGCTTCATTCTGTCGTTTGTTGGATTGTTTATTAAAACAAACATGAACAACATTTTTATGTTTCGACACGTCGGAGCAGATCAGAAGTGATGCTCCGTGGTGACAGTGGTGGTGACGTCATCGTTGTCGTCATCCAATCCCTCCTCGACCTGGGTGGGTGGGGTCATCGCCGTGGAGATGGGCAGGTCATTTCCTGAAAGGAAAATGTAGATAATTGATCAACTTCTGTTAGAGGCAACTGTCAATCATCAACACCAGAGTGATGAGACTGACTGGTGATTGATTGATTGATTGATTGAGAGAGTTACCTGTGGACCTGTGTCGATACAAAGACAGCATGAGGACGGTGGAGATGCAGTACGGACAGAACACCACCAGGTGGCAGAGCAGGCTGAACACTAGCTGGAGGGTGGAGGAGGCCAGGGGCGGGGCTGAGGCAGAGGGAGGGGGTGTGTTTTGGGGCGGGGTTGTGGTTGTAGGTCCACCTGTACAGAGAATCCCACCTGGTCAGGAACATCAGGATAAAACCAGTCCTGAAATCAAAGGTAACCTCCTCACCTGTGACAGTGATCCAGCTGGATGGAGACTCTCCATGACCGCTGATGTTACACTTGTAGAGGCCTTCATCAGCCCTGGAAACATGGTGGATGGTCATGTGACCTGTAGGCTCAGTCCTGATGAAGGAGCCATCTTTATAGAAACCAGCTGGGAGGTTGGAGGAAGCGCTCTCATGTTTACAGTGCACAGTGACATCATCTCCCTCCATCACAGGGAGGACAGGACTCTGCAGGATCACTGCTCCACCTCAACACAGAGACAAACTTCAGCATTTCATCCATTCACACACAGCTCCATCAACACCAACTCCACAGTCTGATCTTACCAGTGACAGTGATGGTGATGGTGTTACTGGTTGCTCCCTCTCTGGACTCACACCAGTAAACTCCACTGTCCCATGCGAGGGTCACACTGATCTTACAGGAAGAACCAGCTGATCGTCCCCACCCGTCTCCACACTGAGTCCTGGTTCCTTCAGTCGTATTCCTGATCAGCGTCCATCCAGCAGAGCTGTCGTCCTCCTCACAGCTCAGAGAGACAGACTGTCCTTCAAACATCTGAGAGCTGCTGGGACTCGCCGTCAGAGAGGCTGGAGGAAGAGCCGAAGATCACATAAACCTTCAAATGTCTCCAGAACCGCTGAACTGAACTCTGACTCATAGTTACAGTTAGATACGAGTGTTTCTTCCCTTCAGTGTTTTAAAAGAAACAATGAAGACATCAAAGTCATAAAGAAAGTCACACTTACCATGGTTTGTCGTGCAGCTCAGCAGTGAGATCAGAACTAAAGAGACACAACAGGTTGGTTTGCGGTTTCACAGACACACACACACACACACACACCTTCCTGTCAAAACATGTAAAAATGTTACGTGTTTGTTCGATAACCAAAAAGTCAAAAAAGTCATTTTTAGGAGCCGTAAACGCTGACGTAACGTTGGTGTAATGTTAATCTAACGTTAATATTGGAACAGCTGTAAGTCTCAGTGATGTTATTCTCGGGGATAATAATCGGATCACTCGATCTGGACTGTTGTATGATGATCTTGGTGGAGATCCGGACCTGCACACTTCATCTCCCATCATGCATCTTCAAACTGATTCCACTGGTCAGGAGCCGTAAAGCTCCACACAGACATGAAAACTACAAAACAGTGACAGACTACTTACAGAGCAGCCTCAGCAGACGCGTTCCCTCCATCCTGACAGGTTGGTTATACGAGGCGTGTGATTTCATGGTCACATGCTAAGACCCTCTACTTCCTCTGACTGTGGTTTCCTGTTGACACCTTTATGAGGAACAGGTCTGTGTTCAGAGACAGAGATGAAGTGTGCACATGTATATATGCAGTGACTGTCCTGTTCAGCCGCGGGGTAGCTGAGAGGCGGATGAGATGTGGCTTAGGTATTGAAAGGCTGCACATGAATACTGTTACTTACATTTAGGAATTACTATATGCTGCCACTTGGGGACATCATCAGGAGACACAGCATTATGTTCGTGGCTATGTCGATGACTGCTGCTTTTAATGACTCCAGGTGAAACGATCACATTTTTAACAGTATTTAGACATCGGGTTTCAGAGCAGCAGACTAATGAAGCTTCATCACTGCTACACTTACCTTGTAGTTTACAGCAGTCAGTTGAGCTTTAAGACGCTGCTAAAATTGTGACAATAGTATCACTTCATCAGTTTTAATGTTTTAATGTAGGAACTGCTCAGGATCATGTGTCAATCTATTTCTGAAGCACTTTTGAACAAAAAGTCACTTCTGTCTGAATGAAATCCAGGTGACACTTCAAACTTAACCAGACTAAATACATGAACTATATTAACTTTTCAGCATCACTCACAAACTGGATCATATTTTATGGAGAAAATGTTTTCTGGTTTTCCCTCTGATGTCCTCCGGCTGCTCCGCCTCAACTCTCTGTGATTTACAGAGTTTATGATGGACAGTGAAGTAAACTGCTGACAGCTGTAGCTGCTGTTAGCTCATGTTAGCTCAGTTTGTTAGCTGCTGTTAGCCAATGTTAGCTGCTGTTAGCTAATGTTAGCTCAGTTTGTTAGCTGCTGTTAGCTCATTTTTTTAGCTACTGTTAGCTCATGTTAGCCAATATTGGCTGCTGTTAGCTAATGTTAGCTCAGTTTGTTAGCTGCTGCTAGCTCAGTTTGTTAGCTACTGTTAGTTCAGTTTGTTAGCTACTGTTAGCTCAGTTTGTTAGCTGCTGTTAGCCAATGTTAGCTCAGTTTGTTAGCTGCTGTTAGCCAATGTTAGATAATGTTAGCTCAGTTTGTTAGCTGCTGTTTGCTCAGTTTGTTAGCTGCTGTTAGCTCAGCTTGTTAGCTAATGTTAGCTCAGTTTGTTAGCTAATGTTAGCTCAGTTTGTTAGCTGCTATTAGCCAATGTTAGCTCAGTTTGTTAGCTGCTGTTAGCCAATGTTAGCTAATGTTAGCTGCTGTGACTGAACGGCAGAGTGTGAGGTGAAGTAACTGTCACGACAGATTTGCTCTAACGAGAAAACACTTAAAGATAAAACTGTTCCGCTCAACACGCGGCGTAACCATAGCAACACAGGAGTCATGTCAGTGTTCCTGCATCTTTATTGGAAAGTGGAATCAGATAATTTTCACTAATGACAGTAATGTTGGTCCTACTCTCTCTCTCACACACACACACACACACACACACACACACACACACACTAACTAAAAACAATGATGGAGGGACGATGAAAAGAATGATGGATCTGTAGGAATAAAAAAAGTTTAAAAAACACGGTGTGGTCCATCACGTGGTCGCGTTCAAAAGAAGTCCAGGTCGTCGGGGGCGTCCAGGTCTCGATACTCGATGATGGAGCGGGGGTCGCCTCGCACGCCCCTGCACACACACACACACACACACACACACACACACACACACACACACACACACACAGAGTTAAAGATGCTTCAGGACCAAACAGAACCTCTGAAACCAGAACAGAACCAGCAGTGTCCAGTCCAACAGGGAGTACAGCAGCCTACCGAGGTGGTTTGGCTCCTGGACTGCTGCTACTGATCAATGTTTCATCACAAAGTCTGTAAGTCACCTCGGTACTGTCACGTTACTCCCTGTTGGTCTCAGAGGCTGTGCTCCAACCCAGCCCGGCCCAGCTGCTGAGCCCGGTTCTGTTCAGTTAGCAGCAGTTAATTAGCGGTTAGCTCTACCTGCTGTTTCGTTGCTTCCCAGGAAACCCTCCTCCTCCTCCTCCTCCTCCTCCTCCTCCTCCTAAATGACCCCTGAAGTTGTCATAGTTACCGCGGCCCGCTCCAAACTGGTTGGGAGGGTAGGGAGGTCCACCACCTGCAACACACACACACCAGCTGTAGTGTTATGAAGCAGAACTTGGAACTGTGTGTGTGTGTGTGTGTGTGTGTTACCAGGGAAACCGGGCATGGGCGGTCTGACTCCAGGTGGATATCCCAGAAGGCTTTGCTGTTGTGGTGACTGACCAGGAAATCCTGGCATACCAGGGGGCGTGGCTAAAGGAGAGAGATCACGTCAGTATGTCTGTTAGCTTGTGTATGTGTGTGTGTGTGTGTGTGTGGTCACCTTGTGCTGGCGGTGGGAGGGGCTTGTTCTCAGGTAGGGCGGGTCTCTTGGCGTCCAGCAGGAAGTTGTTGAAGAAGACGACTTCCTGTCTGACGGCGGACACTTTGTCTCCGTGTTTGTTCAGGATGTGTTTACGCACAAACTCTGGAGCCTGGACAATGACAGGCGTTACCATGGTAACCAGACAGGCAGACAGAGAGACAGGCAGGCAGGCAGACAGGAAGGCAGACAGACAGACAGGCAGGCAGACAGACAGGCAGGCAGACAGACAGACAGGCAGACAGACAGACAGGCAGGCAGGCAGACAGACAGTCAGGCAGGCAGACAGACAGACAGGCAGACAGGCAGACAGACAGGCAGACAGGAAGGCAGACAGACAGACAGACAGTCAGGCAGGCAGACAGAGAGACAGGCAGACAGACAGGCAGGTAGACAGGCAGGCAGGCAGGCAGACAGACAGACAGGCAGGCAGACAGACAGACAGACTCACCTTGAACTTCTTCCCGCTCAGAGGACAGAGCCACTTGTCTTTACTGAGCTCCTGAGTGTTGGAAGACAGGAACTTCTCCACCTGACGCACAGACAGGTGAGATGGAGAGAGACAGTTATGACAGACAGACAGACAGACAGACAGACAGACAGACAGACAGACAGACGTCTCACCTCCTGCTCCGGCTCCTTTTTGCCCAGCCTGGCGGCGTCTTCGTCGTTCAGCGTCTCTGAAGGAGACAGCAGAGGAGCCAGACGCTCCTCACACATCCTCTGATGTTCACTCACTGTCCAATCAGAGCACAGCGCGGGGTTACACACAGTGACATCATCACCTGCACCTGTTTACCTGCTGTGTCTGTGTGTGTGTGTGTGTGTGTGTGTGTGTGTGTGTGTGTGTGTGTACCCTCGGCTGCAGTGATCTTGGCCACAGGCAGTGGTCCTCGTACGTGGATCAGTCCACAGCGATGAGGCATCTCGTCCTCAGCAGGATATTCACAGAAGTTATAATAATCTACAGAGTGGACCAGGCGAAGGTAGACCAGCAGTCTGTCCAGAACCTGCAGAGACACAGACACAGAGACAGACACACACAGAGACAGACACACAGACAGAGAGACACAGAGACAGAGACACACAGACAGAGACACACAGACACAGAGACACACAGACAGAGAGACACACAGAGACAGACACACAGACAGAGACAGAGACACACAGACACAGAGACAGAGACACACAGACAGAGACACACAGACACAGAGACACACAGACAGAGAGACACACAGAGACAGACACACAGACAGAGACAGAGACACACAGACACAGAGACAGAGACACACAGACAGAGAGACAGAGACACACAGACAGAGAGACACACAGAGACAGACACACAGACAGAGAGAGAGAGACACACACACAGACAGACACACAGAGAGACACACAGAGACAGACACACAGACACAGAGACAGAGACACACAGACACAGAGACACACAGACAGAGAGACAGAGAGACACACACACAGACAGACACACAGAGACAGAGACACACGGAGACAGACACACAGAGACAGAGAAAGACACAGAGACAGACACACAGAGACAGAGAAAGACACAGAGACACACAGACAGAGAGACAGAGAGACACACACGGAGACAGACACACAGAGACAGAGAAAGACACAGAGACAGACACACAGACAGAGAGACACACAGACAGAGAGACACACACAGAGAGACACACACAGAGACAGACACACAGACAGAGACACAGACAGAGACAGAGACACACACAGAGACAGACACAGAGACACACAGACACAGAGACAGAGAGACACACACAGAGACAGACACACACACACAGAGACAGAGACACACACAGACACACACACACAGACAGAGACACACAGAGACAGAGAAAGACACAGAGACAGACACACACACAGACAGAGACACACACACAGAGACACAGAGACAGAGAGACAGAGACACACACACAGACATACACACACACAGACACACACAGAGACAGAGACACACACACAGAGACAGAGACACACAGACAGAGAGACAGAGACACACACACAGACATACACACAGAGACAGAGACACACACACACACACACAGAGACAGAGACACACACACATAGTGAGTAGGTCACAATAAAAACTGTAACCATCAGGATCAATCCGAGACACATGAAGCTCCTCCCACCTTCAGCAGCTTGTCGTCCGTCTCCACGGTAACCTCAGAGGAGGAGGCGGGGTCTTTGGCGTCGCCTGCATCATCACCGTTGCCCCCCGAGGCACCTGTAAGCTCCTCCTCCTCAGCACTCACCTCCTCGATCAGGTAATCTGTGATGTTCTTCAGGACGGGGTTGGTCTCCATCTGCACGCACACACACACACACACACACACACACACCAACATCATCATAGTCGTTATCACATCTTCCTCATGATGTTGCCAAGCAACACATCAACACTTCCTAAACACTAGCTCGTTAGCCTGCTTACATTAGCAGTTAGCTACGTTAGCCTTCTCCCAAACCTCTCTGTGCCATGCATGACCCAGTCTGGTTCTGTCTGCTCTGGTTCTGTCTGCTCTGAGTTCTGTCTGCTCTGAGTTCTGTCTGCTCTGAGTTCTGTCTGCTCTGGTTCTGTGTGGTTCAGTCTGGTTCTGATAGCAGTAAGAGAGCGGTACCTGTCCGGCCCACAGCTCCCCCCTCTGGTCCAGACTGTGGACGAGCCGGGCCGACAGCCGAATGTCGTTCCTCACCACGGGTTTGTGATGAGTCAGACCGTTAACGGTACGAACGCGACGACACAGATCTCTGTTGACCACTGGAGACAGCTCACAGTCTCTGAGCTGAGAGAGAGACAGGTCAGAGAGACAGACAGGTCAGAGAGACAGACAGGTCAGAGAGAGAGACAGGTCAGAGAGAGAGGTCAGAGAGACAGACAGGTCAGAGAGAGACACAGGTCAGAGAGAGAGACAGGTCAGAGAGACAGACAGGTCAGAGAGAGAGACAGGTCAGAGAGACAGACAGACAGGTCAGAGAGAGAGACAGGTCAGAGAGAGAGACAGGTCAGAGAGACAGACAGGTCAGAGAGAGAGAGACAGGTCAGAGAGAGAGACAGACAGGTCAGAGAGAGAGACAGGTCAGAGAGACAGACAGACAGGTCAGAGAGAGAGACAGACAGGTCAGAGAGACAGACAGGTCAGAGAGAGACACAGGTCAGAGAGACAGACAGGTCAGAGAGAGAGAGAGACAGGAACAGCTGTGTGTGTGTGTGTGTACCCTGATGTTCTGCAGGTTCCAGCATGTCTCCTTGATGTTCACACCGCGGTCAAATGTCACCCAGCACCGTCTGAAGAACCTGACAGAGAGACAGACAGAGAGACAGACAGACAGAGAGACAGACAGACAGAGTGTGAGCAGCACTGTCAGGACAGGTTCCCTGTAGTTTCTACATTAGGTGAACTGGCCCTTTAAACACAGGTGTTCTCACCTCCTCTCAGGCTGAGGGTCCGACAGCGCCACCCGCAGGAAGCCCGGGTACCTGCGACACAACTACACACATGGATCATGTTAGTGTGAGGGTCAGGTGTGTGTGTACGGGTGTGTATGTACTATGGGGGGCATTTCATGCCGGCACACTACACTAAAAACGCGTGTACAGCGCCTCTAACGTGTGTGTGTAAATTCCATCCCGTCACGTTATTGCACATACGCCTACGTGACGGGTGAACTACGCCTCAAATACGTGACATGAAGACCACGCGTGACTGCGTGACGGCACACACTGTGTGCTGTTTGTGGAAATCAGATAGCGAGGGGTCATTCGTGCCGTGCCACGTGCCAACGCAGCGGACGCCTGTACGCACGCTCGTCTCAGTGTACAAATAATTACTGACCTTATGATGACGAATTTTGAGTTTAACAGCTGCTTCGCTTCACAGTTATAACTCATAACTAGAACATTTCGTGATACGGGTGTACCTATTTCCTCCAACAATGGGACGCAGTACTTACTAGTACGAAAATGTCAAAGTGTGTCAGATATAAAATTTTACAGATACAGATAATACATAGAGCGTACATTACACCTCGACCACAATCTGAATAAAATGAATAGCACATTATCTAAATTTTGTTGGCATGGCTGTGAAGTGGAGGGTACACATGCATATGCTGTGGCACCGCCTTCTGTGAAGAGGTTTTGGGTGAAGGTTATTGGAAGTTTGTCATGCCCTGGCCTCTCTGTCAGTCAAACTAATTATTTGGTTGAATGTGAAAGAACGTAAGCCAAACTCGTTTAGCATGGAGAACTGGCACCGAGCCTTTATGGATTTGTTGTGGATGGAGCAGGCCGCCTCCGTCCTAGTGGAGGATGGTGGGCCGGATGAGCCATGGAGCTTTTTTTAGATCTTGCCTTGAATGAATTGATCTTGATGAACTGACATATTACTGCACCCCCCATAATTATTGTTATTATTATTATTTAGTTTGTTTGTGTTTTTGTTATCATTGTTGTGCTCTGATGGGGCTTGGGATTCATCTCTAGCTTCTGCTTTCTTCTAAACAATCCCGTATGAACCTGTGCAGATCGGCTGCAGAACATAGAACATGAAGAACTGTCATGTCCTGATGATCCGGTGTACCTCGTGCATAAATGCTCTTCCTCAGTTTCACGCCTGAGCAATGGTACAGTCCCTGATACACCTCAACATCAATACAACAACAATAAAACAGTTCAGCTGCTCTCATCAGAAGAGAGAACGCCCCGCTCGCGCTCATAAACACACTGGTGGCCTCACACTGCCCTCTGCTGGCTTCCAGCGCCATGCTGCACGTTACGCTGATGTCGAACCAAACGAACCCCTGAAATACGAAACGTGAAACTAAAATGTGATCATACATTTTGTCGTATGTCACAGTTAGCTGTGTTTCACCAATGAAGAGACTGATGGTTCAATGTCACACAACTTTATTTTATTTATTTAATAAATAATTTAAAGTCAGGAACAGAAACCAAAGAGCCGGTGCGCCAAAGCAGCAGCAGCAGGTCGTGGGGCCGGTGGTGCAGCGGGGAAAATGAAATTTTCTAGTTATGAGTTATACTGTAGGCGTTCACACGCTATAGGCGTTAACGCGTGTGTCACTACTGTACTGAAGCCAACGCCTTAACGTGTGCACGTGTGACTGAAACAGCCTGAACTGTCACATCGCTCTCTCTTGGTAACACATGGACTGCTTGAACTGTGAAGAAGCACGAGCGTGTGCTGAGCCGACATGGCATGACGCTTGTCACCCGTCACCCTTCATTATTTGGAGCCTGTACGCACGCGTATCGAACGCGTATTTTTCAGTCTTTATGCACGCGTAGGCGACGCAGTTAAGGCGTTTCAGTATAGTGTGCTGGCACAGAATGCCCCCCATATGCGTGTACAGGCGTGTACGTACAGGTGTGTGCGTGCACGTACAGGTGTGTGCGTATACAGGTGTGTGCGTGTACGTACAGGTGTGTGCGTGCACGTACAGGTGTGTGCGTATACAGGTGTGTGCGTGTACGTACAGGTGTGTGCGTGTACGTACAGGTGTGTGAGTGTACGTGTACAGGTGTGTGAGTGTACGTGTACAGGTGTGTGAGTGTACAGGTGTGTGAGTGTACAGGTGTGTGAGTGTACAGGTGTGTGAGTGTACGTGTACAGGTGTGTGAGTGTACGTGTACAGGTGTGTGCGTGTACAGGTGTGTGCGTGTACATGGTGTGCGTGTACATGGTGTGCGTGCTCACAGCAGTGATCTCTTCCTTGGACACCTCTGGTGGGATGCTTCTGATAAACAAGGAAGTGGTGAGGTGAAAGGGGCGGGGCTTTGCAGGAAGTTCCTTCCCTCGCTCTTTACGCCGCTCTGCAACACAACGACACGTTTCATCAGCAACAACCTTCAACAAACCTAAAACAAACATTCACAGCTGACAGTGAGCACGTGTTACACACACACACACCGCTATGCTAAGCTAGCACTATGAGCTAGCATCGGCAGTTAGCTACACGGCCGACCGAGCTAACCACAGTTAGCACTTCACTACTTAACAATCTTTCCATCAAGTGATAGTAGCTAATGTTAGCTTTACATCCAAGCTGGCTAAATCAGCTAATGTTAGCAGTTAGCTGCATTAGCTTTGTTATATTAGCTTTAAACTGTACCATCCTCTCCGTCCTCCTCCTCTTCCTCCTTCTCCTCATCTTCTTCCTTCTCTCCGTCGGAGTGGGAGGAGTCAGAGTCTGAGGCGCTGCCTTCGCCGCTGTCAGCCGACACGCTGCGTTTCCTCTTCCTGCCCTGAGAGGAAGGGGCGGGGTTAACATCAGCAGCATCGTGATGGATGTAACATGAAGCGGGAAACACACTCACTTTCTTTGTCGTCTTCTTCTCCTCCCCCTCCTCCTCCTCCTCTTCGTCTTTCTTCTCCTCCTCGTCCTCCTCCTCGTCCTTCTCGTCTCCGTTCTGCTGGGCTTCGTCTTCACAGTCCTGACAGAGAAAACAAACACCGCCCGGGTTCACTCCGTACGTCTGACACGTCAACCAATCACAATCAATCCTCCTCAGACTGATCCGTCTCTGACCTTGTCACAGTCTTTCGTCTGGCCCGTCTCGCTGCTCGCCATCTCGTCCGTTGGTTCTGATCCGGTTTGACCGCTCACGGTTCCTCCGCCGGGATCTCCCTGACTCTTCTCCCCACCACTGCTGCTGCTGCCGCCGCTTCCCGCCAGGCGCTGCAGGAGCAGTCGGTACCTCGAGGACCTGCAGGTCGAAGTCTGTACCTCCCTCCATCTTTATCACAGCTGCAGAGACAGACAAGAGAGGAGTCTGAGGACTGCGTTACCCAGAACCCCCTGCAAAGAGCCCGTCTGTCTCTCTACCTGCATCCAGTAGTTTGATGATGGCGGGCGCGTGCTCCATGTCCAGCGACACGTTATCCAGCCAGTTGTTGTCCAGCAGGAAGAGGAAGACACCCAGCCGGGTTTTGAGGGCGGCCATAGACTCCGCCTTCCTCGCCGTGATGTCATCGGGGTGGTACTTTGAGCGGAACCACTCCTGGTCTTTGTGCTGGAGGAAGAAGTCCTGCAGCTGCTGCCGCCTGAAGTCCAGTTTGTACTGATTGTAGCGTTTCACTGACTCCGTCTCGTCAACGCTGTCCTCCATGTTCAACAGGAACTCCTGAACCAGAACCAGAACCATCAGAGCTCCACCCCACAACGACAGGCCCCGCCCATTCTGTGAGGCCACGCCCAGTCTGTGTCACTCACCTTAAAGCTCCTCATGGTGGGAGGGCCAGGAGGAGGGAGATCTGGATCCACCATGCCCAGCCTGACACACACACACACACACACCATCAGTCACAGGTCAAAGGTCAAATGTTTGAGGGGCATAAAGGGTTAAAGCCACGCCCACCTGCCCTGCAGCGGGTGACCTCCATGATGTGGGTGAAGGTGGGGGAGGTCGGGGTGCCAGCCCTGAGGCCCTGCCCCTGGAAACGGAGCCCCGCCTCCTCCATACGGCAGGTCGTAGCGGTACGGCTCCCCCCGGTGGTCGTCCCTGTAACAACACACACATGAAACATGTTGATGAACAGCTGACTCTCTTGCAACCCTCCTCCACCAGAGCAACAGCGTCTGAGCATCACACACACACACACACACTCACCAGTCTCTCCTCATGCGTTTGTGTTGAGGGCTCATGTGTCTGGGTGGAGAAAATCTCTCTCTTCGGCCGCGGTCGTAGTCTCGCCTCCTCTCTCTGCTGCGGTCCCAGTCCCTGAAAACACACACACACACACACACACACACACACACACACAATGTTTAAACGTGTCTGTGACACACACACAGGTCACCATACGTGTGTGTGTGTGTTCAGGTGTGTGTACCTGTCGGGCCAGTCGTCCCTCCTCCTCTCCTCCCTCTCTCTCGACCGCTCCATGTCGCTCCTCTCTCTCCTGAACTTGTCCCGCCTCCTCCTGTCGAACTCGTCATCGCTGTCTCCCATTGGACTACACACACAGACGACGAGTGTCAGCACAGAGGAACCTTTAGAGGACCCACAGAACCTTTAGAGGACCCACAGAACCTTTAGAGGGACCACAGAACCTTTAGAGGACCCACAGAACCTTTAGAGGACCCACAGAACCTTTAGAGGACCCACAGAACCTTTAGAGGACCCACAGAACCTTTAGAGGGACCACAGAACCTTTAGAGGACCCACAGAACCTTTAGCGGAACCTTTAGAGGGACCACAGAACCTTTAGAGGACCCACAGAACCTTTAGAGGACCCACAGAACCTCAGAACCTTTAGAGGGACCACAGAACCTCAGAACCTTTAGAGGGACCACAGAACCTTTAGAGGAACCTTTAGAGGGACCACAGAACCTTTAGAGGAACCTTTAGAGGGACCACAGAACCTTTAGAGGAACCTTTAGAGGGACCACAGAACCTTTAGAGGGACCACAGAACCTTTAGAGGGACCACAGAACCTTTAGAGGAACCTCAGAACCTTTAGAGGAACCTTTAGAGGGACCACAGAACCTTTAGAGGACCCACAGAACCTCAGAACCTTTAGAGGGACCACAGAACCTCAGAACCTTTAGAGGGACCACAGAACCTTTAGAGGAACCTTTAGAGGGACCACAGAACCTTTAGAGGAACCTTTAGAGGGACCACAGAACCTTTAGAGGGACCACAGAACCTTTAGAGGAACCTCAGAACCTTTAGAGGAACCTTTAGAGGGACCACAGAACCTTTAGAGGACCCACAGAACCTTTAGAGGAACCACAGAACCTTTAGAGGAACCTCAGAACCTTTAGAGGACCCACAGAACCTTTAGAGGACCCACAGAACCTTTAGAGGAACCACAGAACCTTTAGAGGAACCTCAGAACCTTTAGAGGACCCACAGAACCTTTAGAGGACCCACAGAACCTCAGAACCTTTAGAGGGACCACAGAACCTCAGAACCTTTAGAGGGACCACAGAACCTTTAGAGGACCCACAGAACCTTTAGAGGAACCACAGAACCTTTAGAGGAACCTCAGAACCTTTAGAGGACCCACAGAACCTTTAGAGGAACCACAGAACCTTTAGAGGGACCACAGAACCTTTAGAGGACCCACAGAACCTTTAGAGGACCCACAGAACCTCAGAACCTTTAGAGGGACCACAGAACCTCAGAACCTTTAGAGGGACCACAGAACCTTTAGAGGAACCTTTAGAGGGACCACAGAACCTTTAGAGGAACCTTTAGAGGGACCACAGAACCTTTAGAGGAACCTTTAGAGGGACCACAGAACCTTTAGAGGGACCACAGAACCTTTAGAGGAACCTCAGAACCTTTAGAGGAACCTCAGAACCTTTAGAGGAACCTTTAGAGGGACCACAGAACCTTTAGAGGACCCACAGAACCTTTAGAGGAACCACAGAACCTTTAGAGGAACCTCAGAACCTTTAGAGGACCCACAGAACCTTTAGAGGAACCACAGAACCTTTAGAGGAACCACAGAACCTCAGAACCTTTAGAGGAACCTTTAGAGGAACCTCAGAACCTTTAGAGGAACCTCAGAACCTTTAGAGGACCCACAGAACCTTTAGAGGGACCACAGAACCTTTAGAGGAACCACAGAACCTTTAGAGGAACCTCAGAACCTTTAGAGGACCCACAGAACCTTTAGAGGAACCTCAGAACCTTTAGAGGAACCACAGAACCTCAGAACCTTTAGAGGAACCTTTAGAGGAACCACAGAACCTTTAGAGGAACCTCAGAACCTTTAGAGGAACCACAGAACCTCAGAACCTTTAGAGGAACCTTTAGAGGACCCACAGAACCTTTAGAGGAACCTCAGAACCTTTAGAGGAACCTCAGAACCTTTAGAGGACCCACAGAACCTTTAGAGGACCCACAGAACCTTTAGAGGAACCGCAGAACCTTTAGAGGAACCGCAGAACCTTTAGAGGAACCTCAGAACCTTTAGAGGAACCACAGAACCTCAGAACCTTTAGAGGAACCTTTAGAGGAACCACAGAACCTTTAGAGGAACCTCAGAACCTTTAGAGGAACCACAGAACCTCAGAACCTTTAGAGGAACCTTTAGAGGAACCACAGAACCTTTAGAGGAACCTCAGAACCTTTAGAGGAACTCTGTTCAGGTTACAAACGTTTCAAAGCGCTGCGTTGTCCCGAGGACTAATGGACCAGTTCCAAACTGTTTGTCTGAACATCCCAACACACAAACACACAGACACACAAACACACAGACACACACAGACAGGTGAGAGGCTCCAGCTGACGTCACTGTGTCGTAACGCCAGGTTCAAGCTCGAGGAGAAAACAAATGAACGAACGTGTGTGTGTGTGTGTGTGTGTGTCCGCAGAGTTAGCCTGTTAGCTTCGTTAGCACGGTAGCTGCAGAGCTAACAACGAGCTAAAGCTAATGTTAGCTCGTTAGCATGGCAGCTAGCCCCGCTTGCTGACGCATGCGCAGTTCGCGGTCGCGCTGCTCTGTTTGGATGAACAAACGTTGAGAGAACGTTAATGTAACGTTACCGTGACGTTCTCACCTGCAGCTCCGCCGCTGGATCACTGAAGAACGCTCGAGCTAACAATACAACTGTCCCGCCGCCAGTCCGAGAGCACACTCCACCAACGAGACTTCCGGTTCTCTTCATTTCCGGTTATGTTTTTCACGTCACAGTCAGGAGAGTCGCCCCCTGCCGGCCAGGAGAGGGAGGACAGGTGTGCTTCTTTTCCCCAATCTTTATTGGCAATAACATTTGGTACAACGCACGAGCCAACAAACAAACAACAGCGGGGGAGTGATCAAAGAAATACATTAAATAACGAGCACAAACTGCACGTGTTACCGGCTCACAGAGGCTCAGTCTGTGCACTCCAAAGAAAAGTCCGAGTCAATCCTCAGTTTGAGCTGCAGTGCAGAGGTGCATCACAGTTTCGGGCTCAGACTCACACAGAGCAGGTAACACAGAAATGTTGTGTTCCCTCACTTTGTTTGTAATTCAGTATTTGTATGGGAGATTCCATATATGGATCCAGTTGCAGGGAATATATGTAGTCAGATCTGAGTTCACGTGTGTCGGTAACGGCGCACACGAACAAGAGACACCTGCCGGGTCTGACCACCTGCTGATACATGATACATGACTTATGTTTGGACAGAGAGACATGGAGTGGTTCAGAGGACACGCCCACAGGCCTGATTTCATAAACGTTATTTTGAATCGTTCAAATTTGGCTGGGTGGTTAATGACACTTTCTTCTTTAGTCTGACAAACTCAGAACACACTCTCGACAGTTACACAAGTGCACACACACACAGGTTCCAGTGTAACCTAACTGGTATTTGTATTATCTGTATTACTTGTACTATCTGTATTACTTGTATTATCTGTATTACTTGTATTATTTGTATTATCTGTATTACTTGTATTATCTGTATTACTTGTATTACTGGTATTATCTGTATTACTTGTATTACTGGTATTATCTGTATTACTTGTATTACTGGTATTATCTGTATTACTTGTATTATCTGTATTACTTGTATTACTTGTATTATCTGTATTACTTGTATTATCTGTATTACTTGTATTACTGGTATTATCTGTATTACTTGTATTATTTGTATTATCTGTATTACTTGTATTACTGGTATTATCTGTATTACTTGTATTATCTGTATTACTTGTATTACTTGTATTATCTGTATTACTTGTATTATCTGTATTACTTGTATTACTGGTATTATCTGTATTACTTGTATTACTGGTATTATCTGTATTACTGGTATTATCTGTATTACTTGTACTATCTGTATTACTTGTATTATCTGTATTACTTGTATTATTTGTATTATCTGTATTACTTGTATTATCTGTATTACTTGTATTACTGGTATTATCTGTATTACTTGTATTACTGGTATTATCTGTATTACTTGTATTACTGGTATTATCTGTATTACTTGTATTACTGGTATTATCTGTATTACTTGTATTATCTGTATTACTTGTATTACTTGTATTATCTGTATTACTTGTATTATCTGTATTACTTGTATTACTGGTATTATCTGTATTACTTGTATTATTTGTATTATCTGTATTACTTGTATTACTGGTATTATCTGTATTACTTGTATTATCTGTATTACTTGTATTACTTGTATTATCTGTATTACTTGTATTATCTGTATTACTTGTATTACTGGTATTATCTGTATTACTTGTATTACTGGTATTATCTGTATTACTGGTATTATCTGTATTACTTGTATTACTGGTATTATCTGTATTACTGGTATTATCTGTATTACTTGTATTACTGGTATTATCTGTATTATCTGTATTACTTGTATTACTTGTATTATTTGTATTATCTGTATTACTTGTATTATCTGTATTACTTGTATTACTGGTATTACTTGTATTACTGGTATTATCTGTATTATCTGTATTACTTGTATTACTGGTATTATCTGTATTATCTGTATTACTTGTATTATTTGTACTTGTGTTACACCGACAGCTCTGATTGGTCTAAAGAAGCTTCATTGTTTACAAACATTCATAGCAACAGTAACTAAGAGGCAGGCTTGGCGTTCTCCGCAGACATTGCAAGGTTACTTTATTTTACTCTACAAACCACACAAACATTTCAAACATCTTCCATCATTTTAAAAACAGTCCGACTCTCTGATGAATGTTTTATTCTGTAATATTTATTGTGTTTCATATAGAAAACATCACTCATGGAATTAAAGCTAGGAAGGCCGTGACCTCTCACCTCTCACCCCCAGCTTTAGAGGGGAGGGGTAACAGAGATCATCAGTCATCAGTCAGTCGTCACAGCAACAGACAGGAAGTCAGCATGAAGCTTTAGTTGATCTTTGGGTGGCGGAAATCTTTGCCAGCGAACTTGGCCTTGTCTCCGAGCTCCTCCTCGATCCTGAAGGTCAGAGGTCACAGAGGTCATGTCAGCTATCTGTCTGCTCAGTGAACTCATCAATGTGCTCACTGGTAACATAAATGGAGCTTTTACTTGGTAAAATAATGGTTCATGCTTTTATTTTGTAAAGTAAATAGACAGGAAGTTCTCACCTCATCAGCTGATTGTATTTGGCCAGACGCTCCGACCTGCAGGGAGCCCCCGTCTTAATCTGAGAGAGAGAGAGACGGGTGGTCAGTGAACCGTGTTGTTTCCATGTAGTGATCTACCTGTCTGTCTGTCTGTCTCTCCCTCTGTCAGTCTATCTGCCTGTCTTTCCACCTGTCTGTCTGCTTACCTGTCCGGTGCACAGTCCGACCACCAGGTCAGAGATGAAGGTGTCTTCAGTCTCTCCGGAGCGATGGCTGACCATGACACCCCAACCACTGCTCTGAGCCAGCTTACACCTGAGAGACAGACAGACAGACAGACAGACAGACAGACAGGGAGGGAGGGAGGGAGAGGAAGACAGAAGGAAGGACAAAGAGAAAGACAGACGGAGAGAGAAAGACAGGTAAAGAAAGAGGGAGGAAGACAGACGGAGAAAAACTGTAAGCTGAATTTTAGTTCACAGACAGACAGACAGAGAGACAAGCAAACAGAGAGACAGACAGGCAGACAGACATGCAGACTGACAGACAGGCAGAGAGACAGACAAGCAGAGAGACAGGCAGGCAGACTGACAGACAGGCAGAGAGACAGACAAGCAGACAGACAGGCAGACTGACAGACAGGCAGACAGACAGACAGGCAGACAGACAGATGTCTTACGCCTGGATGGACTCAGTCACTGAGCCGATCTGGTTGACTTTGAGCAGCAGACAGTTGCAGGCCTTCTTGTCCACCGCCTGCTGGATCCTCTTTGGATTGGTCACTGTCAGGTCGTCTCCTACGATCTGATTGGTTAAAACGAAAAACAGGTGAGTCACATTAACGTTACTGCAATCACTGAGGGAGCTTTAGGAATCCAGCCTCATCTCTGTCTGTCTGTCTGCCTGTCTGCCTGTCTCACCTGGATGTCTACAGAGGCAGTGAACTTGGCCCAGTTCTCCCAGTCGTCCTGGTCAAATGGATCCTCAATGGACTGGACTGGAGACAGACAGACAGATAGACAGACAGACAGACAGGCAGACAGACAGACAGGCAGACAGGCAGAGACAAACAGACAGACAGACGGACGGGCGAGCGGGCAGGCAGGCAGAGACAGACAGACAGGCAGGCAGACAGGTGGGCGGACAGGCAGGCAGACAGACAGGCAGGCAGGCAGAGACAGACAGACAGACAGGCAGGCAGGCAGACAGACAGAGACAGGCAGGCAGACAGACAGATAGACAGAGACAGACAAACAGGCAGACAGACAGACAGGCAGAGACAAACAGACAGAGACAGACAGACGGACGGGCGGGCGGGCAGGCAGGCAGAGACAGGCAGGCAGACAGGTGGGCGGACAGGCAGGCAGACAGACAGGCAGGCAGGCAGGCAGGCAGACAGAGACAGACAGACAGACAGGCAGACAGGCAGACAGACAGACAGGCAGGCAGGCAGGCAGACAGACAGACAGAGAGACAGACAGAGACAGACAGACAGGCAGGCAGGCAGACAGACAGGCAGGCAGACAGACAGACAGAGACAGACAGGCAGGCAGGCAGACAGGCAGGCAGGCAGACAGACAGACAGACAGACAGACAGACAGACAGACAGACAGGGTTATTTCAGTGTTGTACTGCAGGCAGAAGTCACTTAGAAACAAAGTAAAGGTCAGTATCTGTTGCGACAGAGATCCTGACCCGCAGTGCATCATGGGAAGTGATGAAGAAGCGTGTGTGTGTGTGTGTGTGTGTTACCGGGGTAGTTCTTGATGAAGCTGCGGTACAGGTCTCCCAGCTGCTCTCCGCTGATGTGTCTGGACGGGTCGTCGGGCGACTTGAAGTCCAGGTCGTACTTCCCACTGCGGAAGAACTCTGAGGCCGCCACGTCCATCCCGATGATGATCTTGTCGGGGTAACCGGCCTTCTCGATGGCCGACTTCAGCAGCTCCAGAGCTGCACGGACACGGAGGGAGGACAGACGTTAAAATTAGTCAATGAGACAGACAGGCAGTATACATGATATAAAATAACACAGGTGGGTGGAGGTCTCACCCTCATTGTTCTCCAGGATGTTGGGGGCGAAGCCTCCCTCGTCTCCCACGTTGGTGGCGTCTTTACCGTACTTTGCCTTGATGACATTCTTCAGGTTGTGGTAAACCTGAACGCATCGTCACACAGTTAGACAAGCTGCTGCAGAAACGCATCAAACAAGCACAGATACAACGAGTCGGAGTAAATGTGGAGCACCTCGGCTCCGATCCGCATGGCCTCGTGGAAGTTGGCAGCTCCGACAGGAAGAATCATGAACTCCTGCATGGCCAGTTTGTTTCCAGCATGGCTTCCTCCGTTAATGACGTTAAACGCCTGCAGAGAACCACAACACACCCAACCAATCAGTTTCACTTTTTACTGACCATGACAAAGTCCCTCCCACTCACATGATGCCCCTCCCACCCACAGGAACAGGAAGAATGACGTCTTTGTGTCCGGCGAGGTCGGCAATGTGGCGGTAGAGAGGAACTCCCTTCTCGGCTGCTCCGGCCTTACAGACAGCCAGCGACACACCCAGGATGGCGTTAGCACCAAACTGAGCTGTAGAGAGACAGACAGACAGGTCAGAGAGACAGACAGACAGGTCAGAGAGACAGACAGACAGGTCAGAGAGAGAGACAGACAGAGAGAGAGACAGACAGGTCAGAGAGACAGACAGGCAGACAGACAGACAGAGGCTTACACTTGTTCTCAGTGCCGTCCAGCTCCAGCATGAACTTGTCGATCTTCTCCTGCTCCACGACGCTGAAGTTCTGCACAGATACAAAGTTTAATGAGAGTGTGCTGACGTGCTCGTCCTCTGCTCACATGGATCAGGCTGTAATACCTTCGCTATCAGCTTGGGGGCGATGTCCTTGTTCACGTGTTCCACGGCCTTCATGGTACCTGAGGGAAAGAGAAAACCGATGACATGCCGGCTCGGCCTGCAGTCCTCCTGTTTGCTCTGTGGGGATGTTACGTACCTTTGCCCAGGTAACGGCTCTTGTCTCCATCACGAAGCTCCAGAGCTTCATGGACTCCAGTTGATGCGCCGCTGGGAACCGCTGCCCTGAAAAGACCTGACAGAGGGACAAGGAAGCTAAGCTAACCCAAGATAGCAGTGGCTTCCAGTCTTTATGCTAAGCTAGGCTAAACACATCATTTACCCCAAACCGCGTCGCTTACGCCTGCATATAGACTGAAAAATACGCATATTTTTCAGTCTATATGCAGAAAACCAAATTCAAATAACGTCCCGATTTTTTTTCTGTAAACGCCTCTTTTCATCTTTAATCTCTAAAGAAGGTGAAGAACAGTCAAACAGGTGAGCTTCACGAAGTCCAAGCAGCCTTAATGTGGAGAGAATGAAGTGAACCTGAGGCGCCTGCTAGCTCCAGCTCGTCAGCACCAATATTACATGAAGTGGAATTTGAATGGACAAATTTCTTAACAGCTCCACAAACACTACACAGTGTGTGCCTGCACGCTCATGTAGAATTGTACTTAACAGTCACGCGTGGTCTTTATGTCACGTATTTGAGGCATAGTTCACCCGTGTGCAGCGTCTGCGTGACACCTGCGTGATGCCTGCATGATGCCTGCGTGACACCTGCGTGACGCCTACGTGACGCCTGCGTGACACCTGCGTGACGCCTGCGTGACACCTACGTGACGCCTGCGTGATGCCTGCGTGACACCTGCGTGACACCTGCGTGACGCCTGCGTGACACCTACGTGACGCCTGCGTGACACCTACGTGACGCCTGCGTGACACCTGCGTGACGCCTGCGTGACACCTGCGTGACGCATGCGTGACACCTGCGTGATGCCTGCGTGCCGCCTACGTGACGCCCGTCTGTCCATTGAAAGTGAATGGAATTTACACGTTAGAGGTTTGATGTCATCGCATAGGCGCTGTACACACATTTTTAGTATAGTGTGCTGGCATAAAATGCCCCTCATAGTGTGTGTGTGTGTGTGTGTGTGTGTGTGTGCTCACCCTTGGCTGTCCACAGGTCCACCTCTACTGTAGGGTTTCCTCTGGAGTCCAGAATCTCCCGAGCGTGGATCTTAGTGATAGACATCCTGACTGATGGAGGACAGACAGGCAGACAGGCAGACAGACAGACAGGCAGACAGACAGGTGGGGAGGGAGACAGGAGAGAAATGTGTTTAATTTAACAGAACTCTGTCCTCGGGTCATCAGAATAGGACAGAACCTTTAAGTTTCTTTGTCTGTGTGTGTGATGATGTTGTATGATTCATATTTTGTGTCGGCTGGTTCTGGTCCTGGACCGTTAACCAGAGACCTTGAAAATAAACCAGTTATGAACTAGAGGTCAAACTACAGAACACACTGTGTGTGTGTGTGTGTCAGACCTGCTGCAGAGATCCTGTGTAACGCCATGATGCCTCCATGACGGGAGGCAACAGGCCCCGTCCTCTCTCAGACACCACCCACACCCTCCCACACAGCCAATCACAGAGCTTCACGTGTGAATGTCAGTTACTAGGACCAATAGGAGAGAGGGAGAGACCACTGTGCTGGCAGAGGAGGGGGGACTAAAGACACGCAGATCCTCTTATCTACATACAAGGACAGTTATTAATACAGTAAGTCTGCTGTGTAGAACTTTTAACCTTCTCCCTGACCTTTCAACAGAAGTCATGACTTCCTCCTCACTGTTATAGAATTACAGTACACACACACACACACTTATTAATGTTCTTGACATTTAAGAGGTATTTGTGACTGAATATGATATCAGCCTCTGATAACTGAAGGTCTGTGTGTAATGAACACTTAATGAATGAGTGTGAGCAGTACAACTGTATTATATTACAGCAGCATTAGCATTAGCAGCAATAACAGTCTGAGCACAAATGGTAGCCCTTACAACAGTACTTGTAGTACTAGTAGTAGCAGTAGTAGTAGTAGTGTATTAGCTGCTGCAATTTGAAGTAATGATAGTGGTATTAACATCACTGCTAACAGTACTGCTAACAGTACTATCACTGCTAACAGTACTGCTAACAGTACTGCTAACAGTACTATCGCTGCTAACAGTACTGCTAACAGTACTGCTAACAGTACTATCGCTGCTAACAGTACTGCTAACAGTACTATCGCTGCTAACAGTACTGCTAACAGTACTGCTAACAGTACAATCGCTGCTAACAGTACTGCTAACAGTACTGCTAACAGTACTATCGCTGCTAACAGTACTGCTAACAGTACTATCACTGCTAACAGTACTGCTAACAGTACTGCTAACAGTACTATCGCTGCTAACAGTACTGCTAACAGTACTATCGCTGCTCATAGTACTGCTCATAGTACTACTAACAGTACTGTTAGCAGTACTATCGCTGCTCATAGTACTGCTAACAGTACTATGTACACAGTACTGTTAGCAGTACTATCGCTGCTCATAGTACTGCTAACAGTACTATGTACATAGCCAGTGTTTGAACAGATTTCCTCAGCACGTCCTCTGTTATGTAACTGTATGTGTGATAGGTCAGACTTGCCAGCAGAACAACAGCTGAGTAGATACAGTATACCTGAAACCACGTATGGCCTTTACAAAGACAGACACACACAGACACACACAGACACACACAGACACACACAGACACACACACACACACACACACACACAGTGATAACAGAGTGAAGACACTCAACAACTGGACATACAAAACACCAAGACTATATACTGCTAACATTACAGCTCCTGATACCACAGCTGATACTGTCTGTCTGTCTGTCTGTCTGTCTGCCTGTGTCTCTGTCTGTCTGTGTCTGTGTCTGCCTGTCTGTCTGCCTGTGTGTTTGTCTGTGTGTCTGTCTGTCTGCCTGCCTGTCTGTCTGCCTGTGTGTCTGTCTGTCTGTCTGCCTGCCTGTCTGCCTGTGTGTTTGTCTGTCTGCCTGCCTGTCTGTGTCTGTCTGTCTGCCTGTGTGTCTGTCTGTCTGTCTGCCTGCCTGTCTGCCTGTGTGTTTGTCTGTCTGCCTGCCTGTCTGTGTGTCTGTCTGTGTGTCTGCCTGCCTGTCTGTCTGCCTGCCTGCCTGTTTGACCTTCGTGCAGCTTCAAGGTCAAATCTCTGCATGTTTGTGTGTATGCAGATTAATACCCAGCATGCCTGAAGCAGACTTTCAAAGTAAAACAAATGAACGCGCAGAGAGACACTGTGACCAATCAGAGCAGAGAAGTCTGACCTGCTGCAGCCTACCTGAGTGCTGCTGTCACAGAAGGAAGGGGAGGTCGTCTGTGGCTGTCTGTCTGTCCGCCCGACTGTCCGACTGACGTGGAAAGTGTCTGTCTGTCACGCTGCAGGTTTTTATAGACGCTCCCTGCCATGGGGGAGGAGGCCGGCTGAGGAGGCCGGCTGAGCAGGCAGGGAGCGTCTGCGTGGGACAGGACGGCAGGAAAAGAGAAGGACCAGCAGCACAGAGAGACGACCAAACACATCCTCATGTTTCACAGTGTACACATCACCTGTACCTGCAGGGGGCGCTCTGCTCAAAGCTCAGAACACGCCATTCAAACCAGACCACGTCTCACCGTCACTAACAATAATAAACACATTTAGCTGAAGTGTTCTGTGTATATGTTCTTACACATTATGAGTTCTTCTACATGTTCTACATATCTTTGTGTTTCTCTCTGGGCTGAACCTGTGTGACGCTCCCTAACTCACACGGAGAAGGTCAAAGTTCATCTAAAGGGGAAATGTGAGAGCGGCTCAGCATTCACTGCAAAGGGCACTAACCCCGGCACACACACACACACACACACTTTACCCTTTACACTCACCTTTAACTGTACTACACACTGTACACACACACACACACTGCAGCCTGTCCAGTGTCCCTGTAGCCTTTAGCACAGGCTAAATATAACTGCACATGACATCTGTTCTTATGCTCCTTTATCATATATATATATATATATATATATATATATATATATATATATATATATATATATATATATATATATATATATATATATACGCTCTGCTGTAGTCTTTATATTGTTTAGTTGCTCTTAGCATCACGACAGTCGCCCGACCCTTTATTATTATGTTAACTATGCAGTAAAACACTGTAATATATATATTATATTATATTATATATTATATATTATATATATATATATATATATATATATATATATATATATATATATATTTAATGACACACTGCAGACATTTCAACTCACAATAAAAGCTTTCATATTCACCATCATATGACTTTAACATTTTAAAGAACCTTTTTTATTTAAGAAGCCTTGAGCTTCACCAGGTCTGCATGGCTGTACTTTAATCACATTTAACTGACCAAACGAGCCACTAACTGTCCGAATGTTGCTGGTTTGTGGAAATGTGTGACATCACCTGTTTCATCTCCACATTTAACATGTGAAACGACGACGCCGAAGAAGTCGCTTTGTAAAATAATCTAAAGTTTCATGGACACAGTGAAGCTCTCTCTGTCTGCACGCGTCTGCAGCTCTCTGTCCGATTATAAAGCCGTGTGATGTGCATGCAGCTCACACTGGTGGATGCACTAAAACTTCAGACTCAGACTGAAGTCAGACTCAGACTGAAGTCAGACTCAGACTGGAGTCAGAGTCTGACTTCAGTCACATGCAGAAGCTGCTTCATCAAATGAAACCATGTCGAGCTCGTGAAGGTTCGGCGTGTTCAGTCTTTGAGCCTGCGGGAGCCTGGACAAGTTGCAGGTTTCTTACCAAATCCTAAAAGACTGTTGGCGCTGCTACCAGAGCACTGTTAAAGAGGCCAAAAGAGAATACCTGTCCAACCTTATCGACTCTAATCGCCACAACTCGCGTGTGTTATTTAAAACCATTGAGACTGTTCTTAATCCCCCCCAGCCTGGGTGCATAGAGGCATCCCCCGTAATGTGCGATAGCTTCCTGCACTTCTTCATTGACAAGGTTACTACTGCAAGGGCTCTCATCTCTACTCCGGCATCTGACCCCTCTGACCCTGTTCCTTGCTTGGCTGTGTTGGATTTGTTTGAGCCTGTGTCTCTGAAGGCCTTAGAAGATGTGGTTGGCCAGATTAAGCCATCAGGTTCTCCCTGTGACACTGTCCCGCCACACTTTTTTAAAGAGGTCTTCCCCAGTATAGGGCAGTCGGTTCTGGCCATTATCAACAGCAGTCTGTCTTCTGGTGTTGTCCCCCAAAGTTTTAAACATGCTGTGGTGCAACCTCCTCAAGAAACCCAGTCTTGATCCAGGTGTGCTAGCCAATTTTAGACCCATCTCCAAACTGCCTTTCATTTCAAAAATCCTGGAAAAACTTGTTTATACTCAATTGAAATCATTTCTGGATGAGCACGAGGTCCTGGAGGTCTTCCAGTCCGGATTTAAAACTTTCCATAGCACAGAGTCAGCTCTATTAAGAGTTTTTAATGACATCCTCCTGGCGAATGACTCTGGAGATTATGTGACTCTTGTACTCCTGGATTTAACTCGGCTTTTGACACCGTGGACCACAGGATTTTAGTGCATCGGTTGCAGCACCTAGTAGGTATCTCTGGTACCGCCCTGGACTGGTTCAAGTCCTACCTGGCTAACAGGACCATGTGCGTTAGCCTTGGTGGTTCTGAGTCCCGCTCTGCTCCGCTGTCATATGGGGTTCCACAGGGTTCAATTTTAGGGCCCCTGCTTTTCTCATTGTACCTGCTGCCCCTGGGTTCCATCCTGAGAAAGCATGGTATCTCTTTTCATTGTTACGCTGATGACAGCCAGATCTATGTGCCGCTAAAGAAGAAGGACGCGTTCTCTTTGAATTCACTTCTGTTATGTCTTGAAGACATTAAAGCCTGGATGTCCTTGAACTTTTTAAAATTTAATGAAAGTAAAACGGAAGTGATGGTGTTCAGTCCCAGTGGCTCTTGTGAACCACCTCCTGTTGACTTGGGCCCCTTGGTGCACTACAGGAAGCAAACAGTCACAAACTTGGGTTTTAAGATGGACAGTGATTTTAAACTCGACCGGCAAATTGGTGCAATAGTGAAGTCCAGCTTTTTTCATCTTAGGCAGCTGGCTAAGGTGAAGCCTTTCCTTGCACAAAAGCACTTTGAAACAGTAATCCACGCCTTCATTACATCGCGGCTGGATTACTGTAACGCACTTTATCTTGGAGTCAGCCAGTCCTCCCTCGCACGTCTCCAGTTAGTTCAAAATGCTGCCGCCCGCCTCCTAACTGGAACACGTAAGAGGGAGCACATTACTCCCATTTTAGCCTCTCTCCACTGGCTGCCTGTGCATTTTAGAGTCCATTTTAAGATTCTTTTATTTGTTTTTAAATCTTTAAATGGTCTCGCCCCGCCTTACCTCTCTGAGCTGCTCCATCTATACACCCCTGCCCGGTGCCTCAGGTCAGCTGATCAGCTGCTCCTGGAGGTACCAAGGGCTAAACGGAAGCTCAGAGGGGATAGAGCCTTTTCCACTGCCGGTCCTAAATTATGGAATGACCTCCCTCTACACATTAGACAAGCCCCTTCACTGTCCATTTTTAAAACGCGTCTTAAGACCCATTTTTATTCCTTGGCTTTTAACCCAGCATGAGACTCTGTTTCTGTTTTTGCTTTATTATTATTATTTTAATATTGTTTTTTGTTTATTATTGTTTTTATATTGTTCTTATGTTTTATGTATTATATTTTATGTTCTATTTCATGTACAGCACTTTGTGTCAGCTGCGGCTGTCTTTAAAGGGCTTTATAAATAAAGTTGAGTTGAGTTGAGTTGAGTTGGACTCTGTGGAGGAGGAGGTGCAGGGAGGTGCAGGGAGACGAGTCTCCATCCAGTGTTTTGAATTTGAACTGCAATACCCATTTTAACCACTAGACGTCAGTGTTACACACAGTTACATGTTGTTCCTTTAAATCATTCACAAGAGCAAAAACATGCTTCCAAAAGTTCTTCACAGATCTAACCTCTTCATTTTGCTCTCAAAGACTGATGCATTTCACTCATCATCACGAAGTCCTAGCAACCACTGAGCTGAATCAAAATATAATGTGGCGATTCATATTTTACATTGGCCTGGGTTGATTTTATTATTTGGGAAACTGTTTCTTGACTTCCTTTAAATTACTGCTTCAAAGACCACTCACCAATTTTGTCTCATCCCATTTTCGACCGGGTGCCCATGGTAGGAGCGGGAGGAGTAGACATAGTAGAAGTAATACTAACAGTAGCAGTAAGAATAATATTTGTAATTACTGCTGACACTACATTAAAAGACGGCACCATCTTTACTTTATTCTCGTCTAATCTTACGTTACTTGTGTGATTGCCCCCCCATGCACAGAGACTCGGAGTGTTTCTGAGAATAAACATGTTGATCTTTTTATTTTTCAGTGTGTGATGTGTTTGCACAGAGCTGTGACTGGACACAAAAAAATAAAACATGAAAAAAGAATTAACACTGGCTCGCTGCTATAAACACGACCACACAGAGTACAGCCAGGTTCATCACTCACTCATTACATGGAATAAAACTTTAAACATTTTTTAGTTATCCCTGATGGATGTATTCATGGGAGGGTCAAAATAATGAAACAGCAAAACAAAAACGAAAAAGAAGCTCAGAACAGCGGCCTTTTATTCTGAAGGAGCCATCTTGTTTGGTGGGTTTTGAGGGGAAACGTCATCTTGCCTTAAAATTTATTATCCCGCAGGTATTGGGCAACGTTGTGCACGTTGGTTAGCATCTGCCCTGCTTTGATACCCGGTTGGCTCAAAACAATGACAATAGCTGTTGAGACAGACAGAAACAGGTGTGTGAGACAGCACAGGAAAACTTACATTTACTTAAAAACAACAAGAAAAAATAAAACTTCATGAGAGCAGTCTGATCCACCCTCTGCCTGTCTGTCAGTCTTCATATATGTCTCTCACCGTACCTGTACAGGTCTTGCTGACACACACTGTGTGGGGTTGGCCTTGAATCTTCGTGGACAGGATCAGGCAGGGGCCAGCCTTATTCTCCCGCTCATCTCGGAGCAGTGTGCACCTCATTCCTGCGATTTTGAGGCCATTTGCGAACGCTTTCGAGATGTCACCATCCAACTGTTGAACTTCAGTTGCCTAAGAGAGAAAGACAGAGAGACCGACTTGTTATTATCATATCTAGCATAAACCAAGATGTGCCCATCTGCAGCCAGTTCCCAGGTCCCCTGAACTACCAATCAGAGCTGTAGGCTGTGGGTCCACATGACAAACTCAGACCCCATCACCTGTATTTCTTAACATTTAGTAAGATAGTGTCCATCAGCAGTTAGCTGAATTAGCTGTGAGCAGCTAATCACTAAACAGCTCTCACTGTTTTCTTTCTTCTTGAAGTGTGTAGGAAATTTAAACATTGCCTTACTTAATGAAAGACCGGCTCTGCTGGTAAGCTCCACTGGAACAAAGCAAACATCAGCAGCTTTCAGCAGAAACATCAAACCAAAGAAAATAAAGGCCCGTGTCTCGTAGTACTCTCATTTTACACTTCAGCTAACTTTATCTTGTTTCCACGAGCTTCCACCAAATAAAAAGCCTGTCTGTGTTTGCACTTCATACACAGTGCCTGGCTGAAGGGTATGTGGGCAGCACACGTTAGGAGAGAGAGCTCTACAGTTCAGGACAGGCTAGCTTCCTCCAGTGTTTCCATGAATGCCATTAAACTGGTTTGGCTGGTTTGACTGTGTGCTGTTTAAAGGTGTCTGCTGACTCACTGACACATGAAATATATCATCTGTATGAGAGCTGAAATGATCAGTTGATCAATTGATTGGTCAGTCCACAAGAAACTATTTTGCTAATTGATTAATGATTAGTCATTTTTGTCATCAAAATCATTCACTGGTTGCAGCTTACAAAATGTCTACAACTGTAATTTTACCTTGTAATTATCATTTTAGCACTTCATGCAAATTTGACAGAAACAAAATAAAATGCACCTAAAACATCAGTGTAGTTTTGTTTTTTCATATAAAATCAGTGTAGTTTTGTCTTTTCATATAAAATCAGAGTGTAGTTTTGTTTTTTTATATAAAATCAGAGTGTAGTTTTGTCTTTTCATATAAAATCAGTGTAGTTTTGTTTTTTCATATAAAATCAGTGTAGTTTTGTCTTTTCATATAAAATCAGAGTGTAGTTTTGTCTTTTCATATAAAATCAGAGTGTAGTTTTGTTTTTTTTATATAAAATCAGAGTGTAGTTTTGTCTTTTCATATAAAATCAGAGTGTAGTTTTGTCTTTTCATATAAAATCAGTGTAGTTTTGTTTTTTCATATAAAATCAGTGTAGTTTTGTTTTTTCATATAAAATCAGTGTAGTTTTGTCTTTTCATATAAAATCAGAGTGTAGTTTTGTTTTTTTATATAAAATCAGAGTGTAGTTTTGTCTTTTCATATAAAATCAGTGTAGTTTTGTCTTTTCATATAAAATCAGAGTGTAGTTTTGTCTTTTCATATAAAATCAGTGTAGTTTTGTCTTTTCATATAAAATCAGAGTGTAGTTTTGTCTTTTCATATAAAATCAGAGTGTAGTTTTGTCTTTTCATATAAAATCAGAGTGTAGTTTTGTTTTTTTATATAAAATCAGAGTGTAGTTTTGTCTTTTCATATAAAATCAGAGTGTAGTTTTGTCTTTTCATATAAAATCAGTGTAGTTTTGTTTTTTCATATAAAATCAGTGTAGTTTTGTCTTTTCATATAAAATCAGAGTGTAGTTTTGTCTTTTCATATAAAATCAGAGTGTAGTTTTGTTTTTTTATATAAAATCAGAGTGTAGTTTTGTCTTTTCATATAAAATCAGAGTGTAGTTTTGTCTTTTCATATAAAATCAGTGTAGTTTTGTCTTTTCATATAAAATCAGAGTGTAGTTTTGTTTTTTTTATATAAAATCAGAGTGTAGTTTTGTCTTTTCATATAAAATCAGAGTGTAGTTTTGTTTTTTTATATAAAATCAGAGTGTAGTTTTGTCTTTTCATATAAAATCAGTGTAGTTTTGTCTTTTCATATAAAATCAGAGTGTAGTTTTGTCTTTTCATATAAAATCAGTGTAGTTTTGTTTTTTTATATAAAATCAGAGTGTAGTTTTGTCTTTTCATATAAAATCAGTGTAGTTTTGTCTTTTCATATAAAATCAGAGTGTAGTTTTGTCTTTTCATATAAAATCAGTGTAGTTTTGTTTTTTTATATAAAATCAGAGTGTAGTTTTGTCTTTTCATATAAAATCAGTGTAGTTTTGTCTTTTCATATAAAATCAGAGTGTAGTTTTGTTTTTTTTATATAAAATCAGAGTGTAGTTTTGTCTTTTCATATAAAATCAGAGTGTAGTTTTGTTTTTTTATATAAAATCAGTGTAGTTTTGTCTTTTCATATAAAATCAGTGTAGTTTTGTCTTTTCATATAAAATCAGAGTGTAGTTTTGTCTTTTCATATAAAATCAGAGTGTAGTTTTGTTTTTTTTATATAAAATCAGAGTGTAGTTTTCTCTTTTCATATAAAATCAGAGTGTAGTTTTGTCTTTTCATATAAAATCAGTGTGTAGTTGGTGAATATATTTGAGTCTAACATATTAGTATAATAAACAATATATAAGTTGTAAATACTTCACAGTGATGTTTGTCAGGAGGAGTCAGCAGGTTTGAACAGAGTCTGAAGTGAGCTGCAGACTGAACGGGAAGAAGAATGTGTGGAGGACAAGTCAAGACACAACAAAAACCACTTCCAGAAACCATCCAGCCAATCAGTGTAAAGTCTTCTAGGTAGATTATTTCCTGTGCAGTTTGTGTGTGTGTGTGTGTGTGTGTGTGTGTGTGTGTGTGTGTGTGTGTGTGTGTGTGGTTACTGTAAAAAGTTAAAAACTGCCAAGATGCAAACAAACTAATCTGCATGTGACACACACACACTGCATACATTGCATAATTGCAGCAAAGTCTCTCTCCACCCTCACCCGTGTGTGTGTGTGTGTGTGAAAGCGAGAAACAAACAAGAAGTTGTCTCCACTTCCTGTATTCGCTACTCTTTTTTGACATCATCTCCTTATAAGGTAGTTAAATGTACGCTGAGCCTGCAGCCCCAAAAAACCACAGAAACACCCGGAAACGATGCACGACCGCTGCTTCTTCAACAAAATGTTTTCTACATGTCAGACACGACCGTTAACATTCCTCCCACACAGGTCTGCACTCAGAGATTTATCTTTTATAGTTCATCATCAGATGAAGAACAGTCACACAGCAAAAGATTGCAAGATTAAGACTCAGGAAACCACCTCAGCTGAGTGCAATAATATGATATCAAAATACATATTTTTATTCCGCCAGTCAGCTAAAAAAATACTGAAAGGAATCTAAATCTATCTCCATCACTCTGAACAACTAAAGACTTGTTTTAAACTGGTTTGAACTACAAAAGTTAAATAAAGACATCAGCCAATGAGATGTGTGCTCCACTTGTTGCCAGGTCAGTTTCCCTGAATGTCAGGACTTTGAAACAAAGCAACAAGAGTTTGACATTTTGTCATTTTTGTTCATATAAAAAGTTAAAATATGTGACAAATGTGTGTCTTTTCTTTTGCAGAGAACTTCTCTGCCTGCAGCACCTGAACGTAGCGGCAGCTCCACCCGCCTGTGCTCACAGAGTGGGAACAAGACGAACAAGAAACTGAACACGCCCAAAAGTGAAGAAGAACAACTCTGATGGAAACAGCGACAAAAAAAGAACAGAATTGTATCCAGTCATAGAAACTAATACACCACCCATCAGCCAATAGTGAGACAGTTCTGAGGGTGATGTCTGCTGAAAACCACGTATCTCTTAAAAACTGTTTGAAGTTTAACAATGCGATTTGAACACTTGAATTTGTTTTTCATGTTCACACCAGATCTGGACATATGTGTGTTTTTAGAAGGAGGAAGTGGAAGTACCAAACCCTGAAACTCTTCCTGGATCATGGTTCATATGTTAGCTGACTAACATATGAACCAAAGCACACAGATTCATTTTTTATAGTGTGTTTATGCCTCAATCATTGTCTGAAAGATGAAGTTTTCTTTTGCAGAAAAGTGTGTGTGTGTGTGCTTACCGTGATATTGGACAGGCCTTGCGAGGTGGCCCACACACTCTCAGTGCCATTCCCAATCCCCCATATGGCCGCATCCATGATCCGCTCTTTATCAGCTTTTAGGGTGGTAATATAAGTGTCCCACGACATTCTGACCAACTACTAATACATACAGACACACATACATACAGTGATCAGTAACACATATATACAGACTCAACAGCATGACAACCACTAAATGTGTCTGATTCAGAATCAAATGAGTGACGAACATGAACAGAGACAGTCTAAATCAATACCCAATAACTCAGAGACTCTGTGTGTGTGTGTGTGTGTGTGTGTGTGTGAGAGAGAGACCACGTCAGCTTACCTGTGCAGGTACAGTCTCAGGTACAACGAAGAGAGAGAGAAGTCAAATGCAGAAAGAAGGAAGACGAGTTGTCTTTTATACGTCCGACCACTCCCAGTCTGCAGGCAGCTTCCTGCCTCGCTCAGTCTCTCTCTCTCTCTCTCTCTCTTTCACACACACACACCTGGGAAATGAAAAACAGTGAAGTGTGTGCAGTGAACTGATGTAATTCAGCACACATTCTGATATCACACCAATCAAAACTGAACTTTAAAGTATTGATTAATATAGAAAGATAAATATACAGAAATAGAAATGTCCTCATAATGTAGAAATGTCCTCATAATGTAGAAATGTCCTCATAATGTAGAAATGTCTTCATAATGTACAATGTCTTCATAATGTAGAAATGTCCTCATAATGTAGAAATGTCCTCATAATGTAGAAATGTCTTCATAATGTAGAAATGTCTTCATAATGTAGAATGTCTTCATAATGTAGAAATGTCCTCATAATGTAGAATGTCTTCATAATGTAGAAATGTCTTCATAATGTAGAAATGTCCTCATAATGTAGAAATGTCCTCATAATGTAGAAATGTCTTCATAATGTACAATGTCTTCATAATGTAGAATGTCTTCATAATGTAGAAATGTCCTCATAATGTAGAAATGTCTTCATAATGTAGAAATGTCCTCATAATGTAGAAATGTCCTCATAATGTAGAAATGTCTTCATAATGTACAATGTCTTCATAATGTAGAAATGTCCTCATAATGTAGAAATGTCCTCATAATGTAGAAATGTCTTCATAATGTAGAAATGTCTTCATAATGTAGAATGTCTTCATAATGTAGAAATGTCCTCATAATGTAGAATGTCTTCATAATGTAGAAATGTCTTCATAATGTAGAAATGTCCTCATAATGTAGAATGTCTTCATAATGTAGAAATGTCTTCATAATGTAGAAATGTCTTCATAATGTAGAATGTCTTCATAATGTAGAAATGTCCTCATAATGTAGAATGTCCTCATAATGTAGAAATGTCCTCATAATGTAGAAATGTCTTCATAATGTAGAAATGTCTTCATAATGTAGAATGTCTTCATAATGTAGAAATGTCCTCATAATGTAGAATGTCTTCATAATGTAGAAATGTCTTCATAATGTAGAAATGTCTTCATAATGTCTTCATAATGTAGAAATGTCCTCATAATGTAGAAATGTCCTCATAATGTAGAATGTCCTCATAATGTAGAAATGTCTTCATAATGTAGAAATGTCTTCATAATGTAGAAATGTCCTCATAATGTAGAATGTCTTCATAATGTAGAAATGTCTTCATAATGTAGAAATGTCTTCTTCATAATGTAGAAATGTCTTCATAATGTAGAAATGTCTTCATAATGTAGAAATGTCCTCATAATGTAGAATGTCTTCATAATGTAGAAATGTCCTCATAATGTAGAAATGTCTTCATAATGTAGAATGTCTTCATAATGTAGAAATGTCCTCATAATGTAGAATGTCTTCATAATGTAGAAATGTCTTCATAATGTAGAATGTCTTCATAATGTAGAATGTCTTCATAATGTAGAATGTCTTCATAATGTAGAAATGTCTTCATAATGTAGAATGTCTTCATAATGTAGAATGTCTTCATAATGTAGAAATGTCTTCATAATGTAGAAATGTCCTCATAATGTAGAAACGTCTTCATAATGTAGAATGTCTTCATAATGTAGAATGTCTTCATAATGTAGAATGTCTTCATAATGTAGAATGTCTTCATAATGTAGAAATGTCCTCATAATGTAGAATGTCTTCATAATGTAGAAATGTCTTCATAATGTAGAATGTCTTCATAATGTAGAATGTCTTCATAATGTAGAATGTCTTCATAATGTAGAAATGTCTTCATAATGTAGAATGTCTTCATAATGTAGAATGTCTTCATAATGTAGAAATGTCTTCATAATGTAGAATGTCTTCATAATGTAGAATGTCTTCATAATGTAGAATGTCTTCATAATGTAGAAATGTCTTCATAATGTAGAATGTCTTCATAATGTAGAATGTCTTCATAATGTAGAATGTCTTCATAATGTAGAAATGTCTTCATAATGTAGAATGTCTTCATAATGTAGAATGTCTTCATAATGTAGAAATGTCTTCATAATGTAGAATGTCTTCATAATGTAGAAATGTCTTCATAATAAAGGAAGAATTCACTGTTTGGCTGTTTATGTGTGTGTCTAGAACGTTGTGGACCTCTGGGACCTCTTGTTCCTGGTCTCCATTGGTGCTCAGCCTGGATTGTGCACAGGTTAGCAGCACCTTGACTGAGTCTGAATGGAGAAAAGACGTTTCACCTTCCTCAGAGGCCAGTGAACGTTGACTAAATGTAAAACGTGTTGGATTGTGAAAACGGTTTCCACACACAAACCACTTCCTCCTGACCCGTTTCACTTCATGTCGACATGACTGAGCTCTGCTGCTGCTGCCAGCACTAGTTCAACAGGCCACAGTCAGTAATTCAGTCCAAGTTAATCTCACGTTGTGTCTTTTGTAGTCTTGTGGTCTTTTTGTAATCTTTTGTAGTCTTTTGTGTCTTTTTGTAGTCTTTTGTAGTCTTGTGGTCTTTTTGTAGTCTTTTGTAGTCTTTTGTAGTCTTGTGGTCTTTTTGTAATCTTTTGTAGTCTTTTGTGTCTTTTGTAGTCTTTTGTGTCTTTTGTGTCTTTTTTAGTCTTTTGTGTCTTTTTTAGTCTTTTTTAGTCTTTTTGTAGTCTTTTGTGGTCTTTTTGTAGTCTTTTGTAGTCTTGTGGTCTTTTTGTAGTCTTTTGTGTCTTTTTGTAGTCTTTTGTAGTCTTGTGGTCTTTTTGTAGTCTTTTGTAGTCTTGTGGTCTTTTTGTAATCTTTTGTAGTCTTTTGTGTCTTTTTGTAGTCTTTTGTAGTCTTGTGGTCTTTTTGTAGTCTTTTGTGTCTTTTTGTAGTCTTTTGTGGTCTTTTTGTAGTCTTTTGTAGTCTTGTGGTCTTTTTGTAGGCTTTTGTGTCTTTTTGTAGTCTTGTGGTCTTTTTGTAGTCTTTTGTAGTCTTGTGGTCTTTTTGTAATCTTTTGTGGTCTTTTTGTAGTCTTTTGTAGTCTTGTGGTCTTTTTGTAGGCTTTTGTGTCTTTTTGTAGTCTTGTGGTCTTTTTGTAGTCTTTTGTAGTCTTGTGGTCTTTTTGTAATCTTTTGTAGTCTTTTGTGTCTTTTGTAGTCTTTTGTAGTCTTGTGGTCTTTTTGTAATCTTTTGTAGTCTTTTGTGTCTTTTGTAGTCTTTTGTGTCTTTTTGTGCCTTTTGTGTCTTTTTTAGTCTTTTGTGTCTTTTGTGTCTTTTTTAGTCTTTTTGTAGTCTTTTGTAGTCTTTTGTGGTCTTTTGTAGTCTTTTGTAGTCTTTTGTAGTCTTGTGGTCTTTTTGTAGTCTTTTGTAGTCTTTTGTGTCTTTTTTAGTCTTTTGTGTCTTTTTTAGTCTTTTGTAGTCTTTTTGTAGTCTTTTGTGGTCTTTTTGTAGTCTTTTGTAGTCTTTTGTGGTCTTTTTGTAGTCTTTTGTAGTCTTTTGTGTCTTTTTGTAGTCTTTTGTAGTCTTGTGGTCTTTTTGTAGTCTTTTGTAGTCTTTTGTGGTCTTTTGTAGTCTTTTGTGTCTTTTTGTGGTCTTTTTGTAGTCTTTTTGTAGTCTTTTGTGTCTTTTTGTAGTCTTTTGTAGTCTTTTGTGTCTTTTTGTAGTCTTTTGTAGTCTTGTGGTCTTTTTGTAGTCTTTTGTAGTCTTTTGTAGTCTTGTGGTCTTTTTGTAATCTTTTGTAGTCTTTTGTGTCTTTTGTAGTCTTTTGTGTCTTTTTGTGGTCTTTTTGTAGTCTTTTTGTAGTCTTTTGTGTCTTTTTGTAGTCTTTTGTAGTCTTTTGTGTCTTTTTGTAGTCTTTTGTAGTCTTGTGGTCTTTTTGTAGTCTTTTGTAGTCTTTTGTAGTCTTGTGGTCTTTTTGTAATCTTTTGTAGTCTTTTGTGTCTTTTGTAGTCTTTTGTAGTCTTTTTGTAGTCTTTTGTAGTCTTTTGTGTCTTTTTGTAGTCTTTTGTGGTCTTTTTGTAGTCTTTTGTGTCTTTTTGTAGTCTTTTGTAGTCTTTTGTGTCTTTTTGTAGTCTTTTGTGTCTTTTTTAGTCTTTTGTGGTCTTTTTGTAGTCTTTTTGTAGTCTTTTGTGTCTTTTTGTAGTCTTTTGTAGTCTTTTGTGTCTTTTTGTAGTCTTTTGTAGTCTTGTGGTCTTTTTGTAGTCTTTTGTAGTCTTGTGGTCTTTTTGTAGTCTTTTGTAGTCTTTTGTAGTCTTGTGGTCTTTTTGTAATCTTTTGTAGTCTTTTGTGTCTTTTGTAGTCTTTTGTAGTCTTTTGTGTCTTTTTGTAGTCTTTTGTGGTCTTTTTGTAGTCTTTTGTGTCTTTTTGTAGTCTTTTGTAGTCTTTTGTGTCTTTTTGTAGTCTTTTGTGTCTTTTTTAGTCTTTTAGTTTTCTTAGTTGAATTCTTTTTTAGTTGCTTTGTGTTGCTTTATGGTGCTCGGATGTCTTTCTAATAAGAAATATGAACATCATTTGAGCCTCTGAGCAGAAGGCTTCTTCAGTAATCCATCCTCAACAGCCACACCCACAGCACTGTACCTGTAATGCATTCTGGGGCTTGCAGTTTCACACTGGTGAGCTTTAAAATGGCAGCTGTGGCCATGAAGGGAGCTGAATTAAAATGAGTGTTAGCTCAGGTTGAATCAGCGTTTCCACAGACGTGTCCTGATTGTGTGTGTGCTGACTTGGACATGTTGCATTCCTCTCACACACTGAATACCTGAGCCAGTTTAGACCTGTGCATGTCAGGAGGGACATCAAGAACAGCAGACATGTTAAAACACCTCACTGCTGCTCATGACTCCTGACAGAGTGCTGCTAACACATGCACAATCAACGTGTACATATGGCTACTTCAACTACTGCAGCCAACAAGTATTAGTACACACTGTGGCACTTCACATACTAAAACTAGAAATACTAACATTATAAGTGCTAATTGCACTGTTAATGATAGCAGCAGTAGTAGCAGTAGTATCAATAGTAATAGTAGTAGTATGAATAATAGTAGTAGTAGTAGTATCAATAGGAGTAGTGGCAGTAGTAGTATCAATAGAAGTAGTGGCAGTAGTAGTATCAGTCTTGTATAAAGTACTTGAGAGTGATACTTGAGTAAAAGTCCAAGTATCTTACCAGAAAATGACTTTGGTAGAAGTTAAAGTTAAAGTCACCTTTTAAAATATTACTTGAGTAAAAGTCTTAAAGTACTTGACATTAAGTGTACTTAAGTGTCAAAAGTAATTGTCTGATATAAATGTACTTAAGTATTAAAAGTAAAAGTAAAGGTATTTAGCGGTTAGAATTTTGGTTCTGAAAGTTACTGTGGCTCCTTACAGTGGAAGCATAGAATCCAGGCACAGGAGAAAGAGGCTTGAACTTCAAACATTAAAATGAAACTTCTGTCATCATCAGTGGTGACTAGCTCTCTCTCTCAGCCTCCCTGTGTGTTATATGGACAAACTGCACGTCTTTTAACTGGCATGAAGTTATTAACTGAAACTGAAAAGGTGTCTGCTCATCTTCAGAAGAAGCTGGTTTTCAAAGTTTCAGAACTCAGTCCTGCGATGCTGAAGAGCCTTTCACAGGCCGCTGAGGCAGGTAGAGGAGTGTTCAGCGTTACGGAAAGCTTGCTCACCGCTGGGAAGGTTTTCAGCAAGTCCATGTGATCTGCTGAACAGGCCGAGTATCCATCCAGTTGTTTGGCACCATCTTGTGCTTGAGACGACTGCAGGGCAGAGAAGAAGTCATCGTCATCAGACGAACTGGACCGGTTGGCATCTGCTAGCTGAAGGGAGGGTTCCTGAAATAGTGACAGTGAAAATATAAATCATAGATCTAATGCAACTCTCTAACATGTTACGACCCCAAATGTAGGTTTGTTATTTTAATTTTATGTACTATCCATGCATCCATAATTCAAGATTTATTTATTAGTAACCACGGATACATTTGTTGTGCGGAGAGATTCAAAGTATACACTTACTTTTTCACTATCCCCATGATGTCGTACCTGTCTTGATTGTGGATTCATCCTTTGTCCACGTTGTACGGAACTTTGGAAGCTGCGATCAGCTCAGGGTCTCCTGACATGTGGCCAAAGCGCTTCATGATTCCCACCTGCAAGGCAAGTTTATTTGTATAGCACATTTCAGCAACAAGCACTGATACAAAGTGCCAAAGTAACGCATTTTGAAAATATAATATAACATTTGAATATAATTGAAATGAATCATTAAAGAGTTAAGACAATATAAAATAAATACAAGAATAAAAGTTACCTGTAAAGCATCCACCAGAGGCTTGCAGTACTTTAGTGGCAACTTGACTCTGTCAAGTTTGATGGTCAGCGGGTTGATGATGTTGGTTGATGATGTTGGTTGCCTGTTGGTTGCCTGCGCAACTGGGCTCATGGCAGCGGCATACTCTGTGAGGAAGGCAAGTTCAGCTGGACTGAACCTCTGATGAAAACAAAGACACAACACCATTGTTTATAAGAACAATAAAACCATTTCATTGGATTCAGCTAAATAATTGCTGGATGAGTAATTAAGTAAAATGGATGAGTGGTACAATGTGAAACTTATTATTGGAAAAATAAATTGTAAGACTTCATGTTCAGTTATGATGAAATAAAACAAAATCAAACATACATGATTCTTACTGACATTGGACCCTTCAGGTTGGTGCCGATGCCTCTGATGGCCCCTCTCCCTTCTCTTTCATTATTCTCAGCAGTCTTTCCACTGCCAGCAACAAGCAGTTCCACCTTGTAGCATTTGGGCGCAGCAGCTGGAGGGAGCAAGCATCTTCAACAGTTTCTGCTGCAAAGGTGGATCTTCCACATTTGTTCCAAAGTGCATTACACTTGCCAAATGTTGAACGCTACACTTTCTTGTACGGCTCATTTGATGTTGCTTTCATGGCATCAACTGTAGCTATTAGGTTGAGTAGGTGACAAGCACAGCGCTGGTGCTGTGGGAGCTGGAACTCTAAACCATCATCTTCATTCAGGAGTGCTGACACATCAACAAACTCCACTTCTTCATCCCCCTCTTCATCCTCTTCATCCTCTCCTGGTTGAGATGCATTACCAGGATCACCATCACTTCCGACTGCATTGTTGTCTCATCTTCACCAAAAACTTGGAAAGCTTTAATGAAGTTGGAGCCGTTGTCGGTTGTTGTTCGCACAATCTTTCCCCGAATTTCAAACTCAAGTGGATGTCATTCAGGGCGCTCGCCAGCACATCAAATGTGTGCGAACCTCTCAGTTGTTTACAACTGACTGACTCGGCGTGAGTCAGTGTGACTCGGCGTGAGTCAGTGTGACTCGGTGTGACTCGGTGTGAGTCAGCATGAGTCAGTGTGAGTCAGCATGAGTCAGTGTGAGTCAGCGTGAGTCAGCGTGAGTCGGCGTGAGTCGGTGTGAGTCAGTGTGACTCGGTGTGACACGGCGTGAGTCAATGTGACTTAACGTGAGTCAGTGTGACTCGGTGTGAGTCAGCATGAGTCAGTGTGACTCGGCGTGAGTCGGTGTGAGTCAGTGTGACTCGGTGGGAATCGGCGTGAGTCAGTGTGACTCGGTGTGACACGGTGTGACACGGTGTGAGTCAGTGTGACTCGGTGTGACACGGCGTGAGTCAGTGTGACTCGGTGTGAGTCAGCATGAGTCAGTGTGACTCGGCGTGAGTCAGTGTGACTCGGTGTGACTCGGCGTGAGTCAGTGTGACTCGGTGTGACTCGGTGTGAGTCAGCATGAGTCAGCGTGAGTCGGTGTGACTCGGCGTGAGTCAATGTGACTCGGTGTGACTCGGCGTGAGTCAGTGTGACTCGGTGTGACTCGGCGTGAGTCAGCGTGACTCGGCGTGAGTCAGTGTGACTTGGCGTGAGTCAGTGTGACTCAGTGTGACACGGTGTGAGTCAGTGTGACTCTGTGTGACTCGGCGTGAGAGTGTGACTCGGTGTGACATGGTGTGACACGGCGTGAGTCAGCGTGACTCGGCATGAGTCAGTGTGACTTGGCGTGAGTCAGTGTGACTCAGTGTGACACGGTGTGAGTCAGTGTGACTGTGTGACTCGGCGTGAGAGTGTGACTCGGTGTGACATGGTGTGACACGGTGTGACACGGCGTGAGTCAGTGTGACACGGCGTGAGTCAGTGTGACTCGGTGTGACTCGGCGTGAGTCAGCGTGACTCGGCGTGAGTCAGTGTGAGTCAGCGTGACTCGGCGTGAGTCAGTGTGAGTCAGTGTGACTTGGCGTGAGTCAGTGTGACTCTGTGTGACACGGTGTGAGTCAGTGTGACTCGGCGTGAGAGTGTGACTCGGTGTGACATGGTGTGACACGGCGTGAGTCAGTGTGACTCGGTGTGACTCAGCGTGAGACGGCGTGACACGGTGTGAGTCGGTGTGAGTCAGTGTGACTCTGTGTGACACGGCGTGAGTCAGTGTGACTCAGCGTGAGTCAGTGTGACTCGGCGTGAGTCAGTGTGACTCGTGCTGATTAGACGATTGATAGATTAGAGTGTGTGTGTTCCTGTTGTTCTGTCTCTGTGAGGACCACGCTCTGTAATGTCTTATGTAATGTGTGTTGTTATGAGGACCGGGGGCTAAGGTCGAACAGGTAAGTACAGGTACAGCGTCTCTGCTGCTCACCTGTACAAACTGGTTTGATCTGGACATGCCTGGACAGGGCTGTGACCTTTGCCCCTGACGAGGTCTCTGAAGAATTTGAAACATGCAGGACCATCAGTGTGTGAGAGACAGATAGAGAAAAGGTGTGGTGGTTCAGACTAACGAGTTTATACAAGCCACCATCTACACTGTGCTTCCCCCTGAGGAAAGTACACACACACACACACACACACACACACACACACACACACACAGTGTCTGTGTCTTTGATAACAGGAAATGGAAATTCAAACCAAACCTCATTCACACTTTGTTAAATTTTCAGTTAGACTGCAACCTGACGAGAACTGTGAGAACAGGTCCGCTTCAATGTTCTGACAAACGTAGATTCATGAAACCAGAGACACGTCCAAATCATCCCACAGACCAACTCGTCAAATAAAGTCCTGTATTTTGTCCAGAACCAGAAATATACATCTTTATAACTATGATTTTATTTTGCCGGGTTTCCTCTGTAAATCTGAAAATGTCTCCGCCCACAAAGCGTCCCTGTGCCACAGAGACTACGTCCAGGTTTTAGACAGTCTGCGGGGACGTCTCAGAGACTACGTCCAGGTTTTAGACAGTCTGCGGGGACGTCTCAGAGACTGCGTCCAGGTTTTAGACTGTCTGCGGGGACGTCACAGAGACTACGTCCAGGTTTTAGACAGTCTGCGGGGACGTCTCAGAGACTACGTCCAGGTTTTAGACAGTCTGCGGGGACGTCTCAGAGACTACGTCCAGGTTTTAGACAGTCTGCGGGGACGTCTCAGAGACTGCGTCCAGGTTTTAGACTGTCTGCGGGGACGTCACAGAGACTACGTCCAGGTTTTAGACAGTCTGCGGGGACGTCACAGAGACTACGTCCAGGTTTTAGACAGTCTGCGGGGACGTCACAGAGACTACGTCCAGGTTTTAGACAGTCTGCGGGGACGTCACAGAGACTACGTCCAGGTTTTAGTCAGTCTGTGGGGACGTCAGCACTTCATCTGAGTGTCACATAGTTCTGTTTGTCTTTGGATGGAAGCTAACAGTCCCATTCACTACCAGTGTTTGTGCTAAGCTAGGCTAACAGCCACATAGCTGTGACAGTGTGTGTTCAGTTCAGTTGCCTTTTATGGAGGCTGCAGCAGAAAGTCGACATGATAGAGGAAGTGCTGAAAGTTACACACACACATACACACACATACACACACACACACTTCCTCTGTAACCGTGAACTTGTTCTTCTGAGTCAAGTCGAAAGACGTCGAGGCGAGCGAGATAAGAGGAAGCAGCGTCTTTACTGCAGCATGAAAGAACATGAAGTGTGTGTGTCCTTATAAGGCATTGCAGAGCAACAACACGAGTGTGTAGCTGTGATCACACACACGCATGCGCACACACTCTATAATGAGATTCACACTCGCTCTAATCGAAGATAATCGGTGTGTTCTGATGGGAAACGAACACATCAAACCACAGAGCCTTCTGAACAGACGACACCCACTTCCTGTCACAAACTGCTACTTCCTGTTCAGAGGATTATACATGTGACACACAAACACATGAACACACACACCCTCCTGTGCATACTTGTCATTTTATAACCAGCACAGTTGTTCCACTTCCTCTCAAACAAACGAAGACTTCTCGAACAAAACTCTGTTTTTAGCCTCAAACTGAAGAAATCAAATATTTTTGTACTAAATGAAAAAACAGTTTGAAACCAGGATCGCCTCATCGTTCAGACATCACATGAGGCTGGTTCCAGAAGTGAGTCAGTCTCCATAAGTCCCCATGTCCAAATGTCCAACTTCACAGCAGAAATAAACATGTTTACAGCCTGGTACAAAAAATCTGCTAATTTCCCTGTCCAGGTTTACACAGTTTACAGCAGCATCAGCAGCCACCTTCCAGTGAACAGAGCCTCTGAACCAGCAGTGTCCAGTCTAACAGTGAACACAGCAACAGAACCTCTGAACCAGCAGTGTCCAGTCCTGGCATCCCGGGCTGAGTCAGTTCAGTTAGCTACATGGCTGACCAAGCTAACCACAGTTAGCTGTTAACTACTTAGCAATCTTTACATCAAGTAATGGTAGCTAATGTTAGCAGTGAGCTAACATGGAGGGAAAAACTAATGTAATTAAGTAACATTAGCTAATGTTAGCTTTACATCCAAGCCAACTAAAATAGCTACTGTTAGCAGTTAGGTACATTAGCTATATTTCTAAACTAGCTAAATCTCCAACATTAGCTTATGCTTTCAGTTAGCTATGTTAACCTTTTCCCTAGCAGGGCCTAGCGAGGTCCATAACATTAACTTATGTTAGCAGTTAGCTACATTAGCACTAGTTCCAAACCAACTGCATCCTCAACGTAACGTTGTTCCCTGTTGCTCCAACCCGGCCCAGTCCGGCTGCTGAGCCCAGTTTTGTTAGCATGCTAACGGCAGATTCAGTTAGCGGCTAGCTACTTTAGCGAGTGTTTAGGCTAAAGCTAACTGTCCATCAGGATGCTGTGCTGCAGATACAGTGCTTGGACACTGACATGGTATGTGTCATTGAAGTAAACCCACAAGCCTTCATTATTATTATGATTATTACATTTTAAGGTGTTTTTTTTGTTCATTAACGGTTTATTTAAAGGTTCAATATATCAGGCTGAATTCCAAACAGTGGAGTCTGACTGAAATTTACGCTGTAAAATAGAAACATGAAGAAGTTTAGTTTGGTTTGTAATGAGAGAGAGGCAGCGGCAGCTAGGAGTGGCACTTCCCCGCTGACCTGCTGAGGCAGCTGCCGGTGTCTGAGGCAGCACGGCGCACCCAGCAGGTGGTCACACCCAGGCAGGTGTCTCTCGTCCGTGTGCTCCGTTATCGACAGACGTAAACTCAGATCTGACTACATATACTCCCTGTCATAGCCACAAGCTGCTGTTGCATATAGGAGACATCCCGTGTCCCGTTACCGGTGTATTTTCCTCTGGATTCTGCTCAGAAAACGAGCAGTCTAACGCTACATGCACTGACATTAGATAACACATGAACATAAGAAACCCTAACGAGTTGATCTTAGTACACCATGTAAAATCACGTTGCTGTAATTACTGTGTTATTTTCAGGGCTCCAGCGCCGGCCTCAGACACCGGCAGCTGCTGCTGTTCTGGGCATTAGATAGATAGATAGATAGATAGATAGATAGATAGATAGATAGATAGATAGATAGATAGATAGATAGATAGATAGATACTGTATAAAACAGACAGTGTTGCATTAGACTCTGGGTGCAGATCCCGGGGGGGGGGGCAGAACTGAAGAAATGTCTTTTCAGACTTCATGTTCTTCACATTTTAGATTCACATCTAAAAATAAATGATTGAAATGGTGGAACAAATGTTGGACAAATATATTTCTGACTCCACAGTCCATCTCTGGCTCTTCCACTACAATGCAAACGAATGACATCAGCAGACCCTCAGTCCTTCTCTCAGCTCTGCAAAGTGTCTGCAGCCTGGAGCTATGAGTGATTTTAGAGCAGTACTGTGCCCATAAATGATTTAGAAACGTAATCAGACTCTGTTTGACACCTTTAATGACGTAACTTCACTAGAAGCTAGTTTAGCAGCACTAGGTAGCTAGCTAGTGATATTTTCCAGCTAGTGGTTACTAGCTAGCCAGCTAGATAAAGTTGGTTGCTTGTTAGCACTAGCCCTAATACTTCTACATGCACTAGCTACATGGCTTGCCTGCTTCTAAGTGCACGTTGATCAGGTGTTTGTTTATTAGCTATATTACTGTGAAGTTAAAGAGAAACTAAACCCCTTGTTTTGGCTGACTTGCCCTTCAGGCTGGAAATTCAAAAAAATTTGTCTGCCCCCTGCTGGACAAACGAAGCAACAGCACGTGAATCTGAACCAAAGATCCATGTTTGAAGGTTTTTATTGAATAAACACGAGCGTGTTAAACACGCTGTGGTCATGTGAACATCATGTTTTATTTCACTGACACGGGACACAAAGTGAGGCTCAAACTGTTTATTCGTCTCTGCATCAGTATTTCACTGCCTGTAACCATGGTTACAGAGCATTCCCATGATGCTGTGTGTTGTCAGGATGGGTCGGAGGGGGGCGGGCATGATTCTACAGATAAGACTTATTAATATTAATTACTGAAAACATCACTAATGATGTTTGAACAACTTTTTTATTTCACATTCTTTACAAAAGAATTCAAGTGTGTGTGTGAGTGTATTTAAAGAAACAGTCGTCTGTTTTGGATTTGTTGGACTACTCCTTTAAATTCTCCAGATTCAAGTTGTGAGAACATCGATGAGGTTTGTGCTGCAGTCCATGTGTTTCTGTGTGTGTGTGTGTGTGTGTGTGTGTGTGTGTGTGTGTGTGTGTTAGCGGTCCAGGACGTGGGTCTTGTACAGGCGGTTCATCTGTTCCAGGAAGATGAAGGTGAGGACGGTGTGTGGGCCGAGGCGAGCATAGTATGGCGTGAAACCTTTCCACAGCGAGAAGAAGCCTTCAGAACGCACCACGCGCATCAACACCTCCTGAACACACATAAGGTCAAAGGTCAGCCGTGAGGTCAAAGGTCAGCCGTGAGGTCAAAGGTCAGCCGTGACTCACCAAACCGTTCTTGTACTCCGGCTTCCCGTCGATCATCTTCATGTTCTGAATCCTGACACACAAACAGGAAGTGACAACTCGTGAGCCGTCTGAAGGTTTAAAGAGCACTCAGGAATGTTTTTCTAACGTTCTAATATAATAATCTCACCTGGTCTTCACGATGTCGACGGGCATCGATGCTGCCGTGGTAACCAGCCCGCTGATCATACTGGCACAGAAATGACACAAGATATCGTCCCCGAAGTATCCTGAGAACACACAGGAAGGGTTACCATGGTTACCGTGTTCATTTAGCATGTTCATGTCTTTAGCGTGTTTGTCGTTTTTGCCGTGTTCCATGTCTCACACATACCTGAGTCTAGCAGCGCTTGTTTGGACTGAGAGTAAGAGGCCAGCTGAGCTGCATTCACCACCACCGCTCGAGCCATGGTGGGAATACATCCCTAAACACAAACACAGTCAGTCAGTCAGTCAGCAGCAGTGTGGTCAGACGTGGTGTTCTGCTTCATGAACGTGAGGAAAGGCCACTCACCCTCCACAGCGTGGTCACTCCTTCTTCTCTGGTGATTCGAGCCAGAGCATTAAAGACGTTGGTGTAACCTCTCCTCTGGTCTACAGGGAGACTGGAGAGACAGGACGTCACATTAAACAGATCTTAAATAAATCTGAAATCTGAGTGATATAATCCAGCTGTGTACAGTGTAACCTCCTGTGAGCGCCTCCCACAGGCTGCACTGTTCAGTACAGTTATAATATGAACAAACTGGACATGGAGTGATTCGTGCTTCTGTCTCACCGTCCGTCAGCCGTCATCCTAATCAGTGCGACCTCTGCTGGTGTCCCGACAAACGCTCCTGTAGCTCCAGCTGTCATACCGATCACAGCCTGCAGGGGGAGCACACCATGTAACCGTGACCAGTGTAACATCCGACCCTTCGACTTGCACCCCACTGACCGACCCTTCGACTGGCACCCCACTGACTGACCCTTCGACTGGCACTGACCGACCCTTCGACATGCATCCCACCGACAACCCTTCGACTTGCATCCCACCGACGACCCTTCGACTTGCACCCCACTGACTGACCCTTCGCCTGGCACCCCACTGACCGACCCTTCGACTGGCATCCCACTGACCGACCCTTCGACTGGCACCCCACTGACCGACCCTTCGACTGGCACCCCACTGACTGACCCTTCGACTGGCACTGACCGACCCTTCGACATGCATCCCACCGACAACCCTTCGACTTGCATCCCACCGACGACCCTTCGACTGGCACCCCACTGACTGACCCTTCGCCTGGCACCCCACTGACCGACCCTTCGACTGGCACCCCACTGACCGACCCTTCGACTGGCACCCCACTGACCGACCCTTCGACTGGCATCCCACTGACCGACCCTTCGACTGGCATCCCACTGACCGACCCTTCGACTGGCACCCCACTGACCGACCCTTCGACTTGCATCCCACTGACCGACCCTTCGACTTGCATCCCACTGACAAACCTTCGACTGGCACCCCACTGACCGACCCTTCGACTTGCACCCCACTGACCGACCCTTCGACTGGCACACCACTGACCGACCCTTCGACTGGCATCCCGCTGACCGACCCTTCGACTGGCACCCCACTGACCGACCCTTCAACTGGCACCCCACTGACCGACCCTTCAACTGGCATCCCACTGACGACCCTTCGACTCGCATCCCATGTAAAAGTCATAGTGAGTACCTTGAGGAAGAAGTTTGGTGGTCGCCCGTCAGCTCCGGTCATCTTCTCAAACAGGATGGTGTAGATTCCCAGACGAGTCGTCGTGTACGTTGCCTGGCGCAACAAACCTGCTGACAAACTGAAATCAAACATAGTCTTTATTTGCTGTATTTACTGTAAGCTCTGAACAACAACCTGCTACGTGTTGTGAGTCACAGTGATGTCAACACAATAATCATTTGGACATGACAGTCAGAGAGGTACTCTCAAGGTACCAGACTCAGAAGATACAGTGTAAACCTTTAGGAGCTCCTCAGGAAACGTATCTGTTACAGATACTTATCTGTACAACTGATATGGGTTGATCAGAAATTGTTATATTTATTGCTGATTATAAAACTATTTACAGGACAGCATCAGCATTGAGCTTCAGATCAATGGTTTTGATCACGATAGCAAACAAACTATTTACAGAACAAGTTTTGCAACAATGAACACCTGCGGTTGCAATTAAGAAAAGAGTCAGACACAAAAACTGGTTAGAGCCAGCTGACGGTTTAAAAAAGAAAAAGAAAAAAAATCTCCGACATGCATAGACGCAACGCGAGTTGCATTCTACCAAGCACCACGTCTGAACGAACCCACGTTTACCAGAGCTCTGCTGGTTAATAAGTAAGTACAAACTGAAGTAAAAAAAACAAACCCTAAATGTGAACGGAAAAGACGCGCTAACCTGAGTGACTGAGGGAGAGACAGAGAGCTGTTCAGTGTGTGAGTGAGCAGAGACACAGCAACACACCTGTATGTGTGTAGGGGAGGGGCGCCGTGACTAGCCTATCACAGAGCGCAGACACAGTCAGCTACCCAATGAGGATGTTCATTCAATCCGAGCACAGATACTGACTCGTATTACTCGTACTCGGCAAAAGTGCTTTATCCGCACCGGATACTCGTTTCAGCCGAGTATCCGGCTCAACTCTAGTAACATATATAATCATTGGTAGGCGGTGAAGTGGCAGGTACCCAGTGTAGATGCCTCCGACGCCTCGTTCTTCAGGATGGAGAACAGAGCGTGGAAGCTGGTTTTATACTCTCGAGCCTTCGTGCCCTGACCACTCAGCTGCATCCGGTTCTTCACCAGGTCCAGCGGCTGCACAAAGACTGTGGCACCCATCCTGGAGAAACAGACAGGTACAGACAGGTTAATAATGTGGATCAGGACTGGAGTCGTCTTAAATACGGACCGGACTCTAGCTCTGTGATGATGTACCTGTCACAGACAGTGTAAGAGCCACGTAAGCCATGTAGTTTTATTTTGCTAATGCTGTCATGCAACGGTCAGTGTGCATGTGCGCTGGAAAATGTTAATTGGTGGTATAAGGACAGTCTTGGAAGTCGACTGAGGTGTGGGTCGAAATAAGTTTTGTAGTTTTTTACGTTGTTAATCTTCAAATAAATCACAGTTCAAGTTCACCATCTCTTCGTGATTTCAGTGGGTTTTCACAAGAGGATTGGGCTTGGGTTTATGGACGCGTCAAAAATAAGATAAGTTCCTCAGTTCACTAAGTGGCCAAGGCACTTGGGCCTTTGGTAAACAGCCACTACAGACACTGCAGGTCTCTGTGCAAGTCATTTACAAGTAATTTAATAAGAACTTAAAGGATTCAGACTCGTGTTAGCAGTCTGCAGTCAGAGCTCTTTATCAGCCTGAGAGGCCTTGACATGGAAGTCCACCCGAGGTGAACACGTGAACACTGATCCTGGTCTTTGTCTTATCAAGTCTTTGTTTCCACCCACAGTGAACTGAAGGGCTGTTTCACACAGAGCGAGTCATCACAGAGGAAGAGGATGGACAGAAGATCCAGACTGTGACTGTAGTAACACTGTAGCACTTCTGGTTAGCTGTGGACGCTAACTAGCTCTGCATCACACAGTTAGCATAATGAGGCCTTTGTTGTGCTTCAGCTTCTTTAGCTGTTTATCACCAGCCTGTTCACATACAGTCTGAATACAGTGTGTGTACATGCTGTGTGTACATGTGTGTCACAGCAGGTGTCTGACTTTAACCTTTAAACTCTGACATGATCTAAAGACTCACAGCATCCCAGCATGCATCTTTCACTCCTGACTTCTGAATCATTCCAAACATTTCCAGGCTTTTCAAGGACCTCCACCTTGAATGTGCACACAGATCTGAGGCGGTCATGTGTGTGACAGAGTGAAGTCGGTCTGACAACAGCAGCTGTCTCTAACGAGGACGCTCTTTAAAGGGCCGTGACATTTAAAGGACGCGTGAGCAGCTGCTGTCAGTCTGCACGCCTCACCCACAATGCATCGCTCAGGACGTGATGGTCATGCTCTGCGTGCCTCTCTCCACTTCACTACAGCTAGTAACACCAGCTAATGTTAGCTTAGCAATAGTCTGCTAACATCAACAGATGACCGGCACCCATGACAACACAGAGTCCAAAGCTAAGCTGACATTGCTGTAGAGTATGTATTACTCACATGTGCATGTATTAGCATGCTGTGGTGTTAGCTGGCTAACGTTAGCTTGATGCTTGCTAACACTACAACTGTATGTGTTATTCTAGCTTTCAGCTAACGTGATCGAGGGTGCTAACTCATGTCTGAAGCCAAACGTGTTGATGTTAGCCAACAATAGCAGGCCCCACGTGTAATTAATATTTCAAACGTGTCACAGCCTGAAATAACTTTTATATTTACTCAACATTTATTTACCTGTCTGTGTGCTGGTTATTAGCCTATATGTTTATGACTGATAAAAATAGTCATAAGTCATAATTATTATTGGTTATTAAATGCTAAGACGCACAGCTCTTAGCATTTAATAACCATGGATCCATCCAGTTGGAGCTCAAACGCCTCCTCTGTTTGTAGTTCCTCAGTCATCTGCAGCCTCAGGTTCTTCATTACCCCCCCTGACCCCCTGCAGTACCTCTGAGGACCCCCTAGGGGTCACAGACCCCTGGTTGAAGACCCCTGATGTAACTTACAAAGCAAAGGTGGAGCTCACATGCTAACTGTAACTGAAGCTAAGCTACCGGTTAGCCGCCTGGCTGTGGCTGGCTGTGCAGCGTAGGTCGCTTTGTAAAGTTCCGTTAGCGTTACAGAACAGGAAGCTGTCTGTGGTGTCGCTGTTAACGTTCCCTGAGCGTTACACAGAGAGCGTTTAATGTACGTTCATATCTTTAACTGCACCGTTTTATCGTCCTTCAGCTTGTTTCCATCCGTTATTTTCAAACTCCGCTTTCAGTCCTTATGAAATGACTTGTGACCGACTCGCACAGACACCTGCAGCACACACCTGCCTGTGACATCATCACGGAGCCAGCTGTAGCTCACAGTTAGCATGCTAACATGACAGCTACCATAAGCCCTGCAGCTAACCTACTGTCACCAAAATGACTTGGCGCCCTGATGTTTGGTGGAATGTGTCCTGTCCTGCTTTCCGTAGTCTTCTCCAAGACCAGCCAGCCTGAGGGAGACACGTAGCTAACACAGCTAGCTTAACAAACACAGAGGGGTGCAACATTCTCCGTAACACCGGTGTGTGTCTGAAGTCTGTTTCCAGATTGAATAATGTCGCTCGAGCCGCTGACATCCGCAGTTAATGTCGGGGTTAAATAAATGATTAAAGCTGATTTTTGTTTTGACGTCAAAGATAACGGGTTTTATTGGGGGGGGGGGGGGTTACATAACACCGGCCCCGCGCTGAAAGCTAACAGCTAGCCAACAGGTAGCTAACAGGTAACTAACAGGTAACTAACAGGCAGCCTCGCGGGACCGTAACAGCCTCTAGTTATTGTCACCAACAGGTGAGTTTAAGCAGAGCAGCCCTGCAGCCTGTTAGCTCCCGTTAGCTCCTGTGCTAACAGCTCCCGGTCGTTGACATTAGCACGTTAGCATATGAGCTAGCTGCAGCACCTACCCGGCCAAGCCTCCGAACAGGAACTTGATGGCCTTCGGAGAGGTCTTGGGCTTTGTCTCCGCCATGTTTCCCCTGGTCGGTCAGTGCCCGCTGCCTGTGTGCCTCTGAGCCGGACGGTCCACCTGCTCTCTGACCGGTGCAGCACCTACAACAGCCGGGCAAGGTGACTCTCTGGAGCGGCACGTCCGGAGACACGAGGTACAGCGGACCAATCAGGAGGCGAGGACGAGAAGATGCCTTCAGGGTCCCATCAAAAGGTCGTTAATCTGAGCACCATCTTGGAAAACTCGCTGTAAAGCTTTTTGATTAAAATAAAGTTATTTCAATATTAAAAACTGATACTGGGGACAAATTACAGTTAGTTGGATAGGCAGGCAGGCAGGCAGGCAGGCAGGCAGACAGACAGACAGACAGACAGGCAGGCAGGCAGACAGACAGACAGACAGACATACAGGCAGGCAGGCAGGCAGGCAGACAGACAGACAGACAGACATACAGGCAGGCAGACAGACAGACAGACAGACAGGCAGGCAGGCAGACAGATAATCTACTCTTTCTATTTATTTTGGAGCAGCTGTTCTAGGTTTAGACTTGTTATTTGTCCGGCAGCACTTGAAAGCAACAGATAAATGTCCAAATAAATGAATCAAAAAAAGATTAAATGAAATATTTGTCAAATCTCTAAAATTCCATTAATCAAATAATTCATCTTAATACAAATTACTATGAAATACTAATTTAATTTATTCTTATTTTACGTACAGTATTACAATGACATGAATTCATATTGGATTGTGATATTATAAATATACGGAAGCGCATTGCATTCACTGGATAAAAAAATAGACACCTGGTCTCGTAACTATGAGATCAGGAAAGGTGTCACATTGGCCACTGCACTTCGGTAAAGTTGGAAAGATATTGGAAGATTCGAACTTCCGGGATCAATAACTCTGAAGTGAAACGTTAAAACACAAAACATATTTTCAACCGTAGTCAGACAGACAACGAGCTAAATCAAATCAAGTCAGATTTTATTTGTATAGCCCAAATTCACAAAGTACATTTTCCTCTGAGGGCTTTACAATCTGTACAGGGAGTGACACCCTCTGTCCTTAGACCCTCGGTTCGAGTGAGGAAAAACTTGCCCACAAAAAACCCTTTTAACAGGGAAAAAAGGTGGAAGAAACCTCAGGAAGAGCCACAGAGGAGGGATCCCTCTCCCAGGACGGACAGACGTGCAATTGATGTCACGTGTACAGAACAAATCAACACAAACATATTGTACAATTACAATGAATGATAAAATGATTACAGTAGCAGTGAAACCTGTGATAGAGATAGAGAGACACAGATGCACAGCAGCAGCAAATCATTAACTAACTATAAACTGTAATGGAGATATGGTAGCAATAATGACAGTAATAATATGTGTAGTGGACGTCATGCAGGACCACAGCAGCAGCCACGATCCATGAGAACCTGCTGGACGACAGAGCACAGAAACTCCAGGGAAGAAGTTTAGTTAGTAACATGCATTAATATGAGAGAGAGAGAGAGAGAGAGAGAGAGAGAGAGAGAGAGAGAGAGCTACAACCTAACGTTCATCACAACGAGCCATCCTCGGAGCCAGGGACCGTCTACAAAGTGTAGATTACACTACAGCTCTTGGTTTGAAAGAAAGGCATTTTTCATACTAAGTGCTGTAGTGTAATCTGACCAATGAAGTGTGTAGTGTTTGGTGACACCACACTGTATTATAGTGAAGTTTGTGGATGTTTTTGTAATGCCTTTTTTCGGTGTTGCTCTTTGTAGACGGTCCCTGCTCTCACAGCCGGCTGCTGTAAACACTAATGTTGTTGGTGTGGCTCCGAGGATGGCTCGTTGTGATGGACGTTAGGTTGTAGCTCGTTGTGATGGACGTTAGGTTGTAGCTCGTTGTGATGGACGTTAGGTTGTAGCTCGTTGTGATGGACGTTAGGTTGTAGCTCGTTGTGATGGACGTTAGGTTGTAGCTCGTTGTCTGTCTGACTACGGTTGAAAATATGTTTTGTGTTTTAACGTTTCACTTCAGAGTTATTGATCCCGGAAGTTCGAATCTTCCAATATCTTTCCAACTTTACCGAAGTGCAGTGGCCAATGTGACACCTTTCCTGATCTCATAGTTACGAGACCAGGTGTCTAATGTCCGTATAAATATGATTAAATGTATGTGTAATAAAATACTTTAGTTTTATTTAATTATCTGATCCAATGTGATTAATAATTACATACAGTGTGTCACTCCGCTATAAACACAAGGAATGACTGACCTGCCCGCCATCCAATAGAATACCGCGCTTTTCGCTGTCTTCACACTCATTGGTTGATATCTTCACGTGGGGCGGGACATATAATAATCAACAGCTTGTTGAGGAAGTGGAGAGCCGGCGGTGAGTGTCGGTTTAACCGGGAAGAACTCCGGTCTGTCGGTGCTTACCGACACTGAACAGTCCGTGAACACCTACCGGAGCTGCTGCGGCACGTTTCTGTTAGTTTAACGGCTTTTTGGCGGGTCGGAGTGACGGAGCAGCTTATCGTGAATTTAGCTAACGTCACCGAGGTAAACAAGGAGTCTGCACAGCCTCCTTATTCCCTCCTCTGTCTCCTTCTTTCCTTCTCTACCTCCTTCTTTCCTCCTCTGTCTCCTTCTTTCCTTCTCTACCTCCTTATTCCCTCCTCTGTCTCCTTCTTTCCTTCTCTACCTCCTTATTCCCTCCTCTGTCTCCTTCTTTCCTTTTCTACCTCCTTCTTTCCTCCTCTGTCTCCTTCTTTCCTTCTCTACCTCCTTATTCCCTCCTCTGTCTCCTTCTTTCCTTTTCTACCTCCTTATTCCCTCCTCTGTCTCCTTCTTTCCTTCTCTTCTACCTCTTTAAAGGGGAGGAGTCTTCAGCTAATCAATGTATTGATTATGTATTGATCATATGTTGTTTTAATCTTTCTGCAGCAGGAGCCGATGCTGTGACATCACACTGCCAAGGCGTCCAATGACAGCGCTCGGGTCATGTCTGTGTGTGCGGCGCCACACAGGGCGGGCCAATGAGAAGGAAGGACGGCCATGACGGACGGGGACAGGGTGGGAGGAGAGGGGACAGGGAGCAGGTGGTGGTGAGACAAGTCGGGCAGGTGGAGACGGGTAGTGGTGAGACGGGCGCTGTGTGGTCGCTGCCTGTCTTCCTGTTCCCCTCTGAGCTGATGTTTGACTCTGAACAGACGAACTGTCACCGCAAAGTTCTGACTCTGTACAACCCGTACAACTACAGCCTGAACTTCAAGAGTCAGTACCTGTCTGTCTGTTTACCTGTCTGTCTGTATGTCTGTCTGTTTACCTGTCTGTCTGCATGTCTGTCTGTTTACCTGTCTGTCTGTTTGTCTGTCTGTTTACCTGTCTGTTCACCTGTCTGTCTGTCTGTTTACCTGTCTGTCTGTCTGTTTACCTGTTTACCTGCCTGTCTGTTTACCTGTCTGCTTACCTGTCTGTCTGTTTACCTGCTTCTCTCTCAGTGTTGTGTACAGCGCCCTCTCTCTACAGAGTGGTTGAGACAGAGGGAAGTGTTCGAGCCAAATCCTGTGTTGACCTGTAAGTACAGTAAAGTAATATAAAGTACAGTATAGTAACAAAGTACAGTATAGTAATATAAAGTACAGTATAGTAACAAAGTACAGTATAGTAACATAAAGTACAGTATAGTAACAAAGTATAGTACAGTAACATAAAGTACAGTACAGTAACATAAAGTATAGTATAGTAATATAAAGTACAGTACAGTATAGTACAGTAACATAAAGTACAGTACAGTAACATAAAGTATAGTATAGTAATATAAAGTACAGTACAGTATAGTACAGTAACATAAAGTACAGTACAGTAACATAAAGTATAGTATAGTAATATAAAGTACAGTACAGTATAGTACAGTAACATAAAGTACAGTATAGTAACATAAAGTACAGTACAGTAACATAAAGTACAGTACAGTAACATAAAGTACAGTATAGTAACATAAAGTACAGTACAGTATAGTACAGTAACATAAAGTACAGTACAGTAACATAAAGTACAGTACAGTATAGTACAGTAACATAAAGTACAGTACAGTAACATAAAGTACAGTACAGTATAGTACAGTAACATAAAGTACAGTACAGTATAGTACAGTAACATAAAGTACAGTACAGTAACATAAAGTACAGTACGGTATAGTACAGTAACATAAAGTACAGTATAGTAACATAAAGTACAGTACAGTATAGTACAGTAACATAAAGTACAGTACAGTAACATAAAGTACAGTACGGTATAGTACAGTAACATAAAGTACAGTATAGTAACAAAGTACAGTACAGTAACATAAAGTACAGTACAGTAACATAAAGTACAGTACAGTAACATAAAGTACAGTATAGTAACAAAGTACAGTACAGTAACATAAAGTACAGTATAGTAACAAAGTACAGTACAGTAACATAAAGTACAGTACAGTAACATAAAGTACAGTACAGTATAGTACAGTAACATAAAGTACAGTATAGTACAGTAAAGGAGTATTTGTATTTCCCACCTCTGTGTTTACTCCCCAACACCTGAAACACTTTGATGTGACATCACTTCCTCTTCCTGTCAGAGTGGTGCGTCACCTGGACGTCTCCCCTCGTAACTGGGGCCGCAGAGACCGGTTCTGTCTGGAGGTGAGAGGAGGAGGACAGGTGGGACAACGGGAGATCTGGGCTGAGCTGAGGGGAGGAGCAGCAGGAGGAGGAGGGGGAGGAGGAGGAGCAGCAGGAGCAGGAGGAGGAGGAGGAGGAGCAGCAGGAGGAGGAGGAGCAGGAGGAGGAGGAGGAGGAGCAGCAGGAGGAGGAGCAGGAACAGGAGGAGCAGCAGGAGGAGAAGCAGGAACAGGAGGAGGACGACGAGGAAGAGGACAACTGAGGACAGGAGGCCAGCAGAGGGCGCTGCCTCCTCTGCTGGTGCCCACACACACACACCTGCAGCTGCCTACCTGCACAGGTGAGACAGGAGGGAGGAAACGAGGAGATAAGGGAGGAAACAAGGAGAGGCAGCAGTGCACTCTGGGACTTGTAGTTGGTGTACTTGTTGGGAACTTGACTTTAAATCTGTGTGTGTGTGTGTGTGTGTGTGTGTGTAGCTGTGCATGGTGTGTCTCAGTGGGTGGTGTGTGTTGTGTTGGCTGTGCTGTGTGTCACAGTGTTGATGCTCCCCCTCCACACTGACACAGACTCTGTGGTTCCACCCTACCTGCACGTCTCGACCGATCAGAAACTGGTCTGTGCCTACACACTGGGTAACTGACACACACACATACACACACAGACACACACACATAGAGTGAAGGTAAGAAGACTCACCTGTCTGTCTGTCTGCCTGTCTGTCTCTCAGGTCTTCTCACCATGGTGTTTCTACGGTAACTGGTGACATCACGCCATCGCATCCCATGTCTGAGTGACGGCTGTTTTTCTGGTGACCTTGTCTCCATGAACACACACACACACACACACACACACACACACACACACACACACACACACACAGTCTCTGGATGTTTTCTTTGTTGGCTCTTCATGAGGTCATGTGACCCGTCCTTTAAAGGTCACAGTGTAATGACTCAGCTGATTAAACGATGATGATAATAAAGTATAAGAAATCAAACACTGCAGACTGATGATGATTAAAACTGTTGAAACATTTAGAACAGCATGAAGCAGGAAAGGACCCAATGTGAGGCAGGTAACACACACACCTGTTCACTCCTGTTCACACCTGTTCACACCTGTTCACTCCTGTTCACACCTGAAACACCTGTTCACTCCTGAAACACCTGTTCACACCTGAAACACCTGTTCACACCTGTTCACTCCTGTTCACACCTGAAACACCTGTTCACTCCTGTTCACACCTGAAACACCTGTTCACACCTGTTCACTCCTGTTCACACCTGAAACACCTGTTCACTCCTGAAACACCTGTTCACACCTGAAACACCTGTTCACTCCTGTTCACTCCTGTTCACACCTGAAACACCTGTTCACTCCTGTTCACACCTGAAACACCTGTTCACACCTGTTCACTCCTGTTCACACCTGAAACACCTGTTCACTCCTGTTCACACCTGAAACACCTGTTCACACCTGTTCACTCCTGTTCACACCTGAAACACCTGTTCACTCCTGAAACACCTGTTCACACCTGAAACACCTGTTCACTCCTGTTCACTCCTGTTCACACCTGAAACACCTGTTCACTCCTGTTCACACCTGAAACACCTGTTCACACCTGTTCACTCCTGTTCACACCTGAAACACCTGTTCACTCCTGAAACACCTGTTCACTCCTGTTCACACCTGAAACACCGGTTCACTCCTGAAACACCTGTTCACACCTGAAACACCTGTTCACTCCTGTTCACACCTGAAACACCTGTTCACACCTGTTCACTCCTGTTCACACCTGTTCACACCTGAAACACCTGTTCACACCTGAAACACCTGTTCACTCCTGTTCACTCCTGGGTTCCAGACTGTAGATAAGCTACAAGTGAACTTCCACCTCTCCTCCATCTATCTTTCAGCTCCTCCACCTATCCTCCAGCTCCTCCAGCTATCTTTCAGCTCCTTCAGCTTCTCCACCTATCCTTCAGGCTCCTCCACCTATCCTTCAGCTCCTCCAGCTCCTCCAGCTATCTTTCAGCTCCTTCAGCTTCTCCACCTATCCTTCAGGCTCCTCCACCTATCCTTCAGCTCCTCCAGCTCCTCCATCTATCTTTCAGCTCCTCCAGCTCCTCCTCATTGGTGCAGTAACTGTCTTCTCCGTGGTGTTGAGCTTCACCCTCAGGTGGGTGCAGCACACGTCACCTGTATGTCTTTCTTGTGAAGGTGTTGAAGAACTTTGTGGACCTTCATCACTTGCTGCTGCAGATCCAGACCTGCTCCATGCCTGTCCTTTAAATCTCTGTGATCCATGTGGAGGAGCTCCAGTGAACGTTAATGTAACGTTAACAGTGATGTCATCTCTGGACGACTCTCATCCAATCAGATCGCTCCATCTGAACTGTTTATCTAAAAATAACCTGTCAGCTGGCACCATATGTACTCTGATTACTTCTCAGAGTACTCTGACAACTTCCCATTGTAGTCTGATTACTCCCTGGCATTGAGCTCCCCCTGCTGGTCACTCACAAACATGTCGAACACATCAGGTTACTGATGACGTCAGTTTGACTTTTATTTTGAAATCCAACAGTTTGCACAGAATCTTAAAATTAAATAAATTCAATTATTATTATTATTATAAATGATAAAAGTAACTTTAATCATAATTATTTTTAGAATTTCATTTCAGCAGATTATGAATATTTCTATTTTATGAAATGATTCGAACATTTTAATAATAAATGAAGTCATCAAACTTCTGATGATTAATCACATTAACATAATTATATTTTGATGATTAAATATGTAAATGAGGTATTATCTGATGCTGATGCTAAATGTTTAAATCTACAGACACAAACAGACAAAATGAATCTGATTAATTCATTTAATTACAGATGATCGTTAGTTCACGGCTGAGGGTTGAACTGTTGCCATGGTGACAGCTTCAGAACGACCAATGAGAATCAGTAATCATCATCGTCTCCATGACAACAAGGACAAAGAGATCGTCTGTTTCCCTGAAGAAGAAATATCAAGTCCTTCCTGTCGGCCATCTTGATTTCTCATGACTCCATTCAAGTCCCTCCTCCTCTTCATCCTCCTCCTCCTCTTTCTCCTCCTCCTCTTCATCCTCCTCTTTCTCTTCTTCTTCATCCTCCTCCTCCTCTTTCTCTTCTTCTTCATCCTCCTCCTCCTCTTCATCCTCCTCTTCATCCTCCTCCTCCTCTTTCTCTTCTTCTTCATCCTCCTCCTCCTCTTCATCCTCCTCTTTCTCTTCTTCTTCATCCTCCTCCTCCTCTTCATCCTCCTCTTCATCCTCCTCCTCCTCTTTCTCTTCTTCTTCATCCTCCTCCTCCTCTTCATCCTCCTCTTTCTCTTCTTCTTCATCCTCCTCCTCCTCTTCATCCTCCTCTTCATCCTCCTCCTCCTCTTTCTCTTCTTCTTCATCCTCCTCCTCCTCTTCATCCTCTTCTTTCTCCTCCTCCTCTTCAGATCCTCGCCTCCTTCTTGCTGTTTCTCGGCTTGTTGCCGAGCAACGCGTCCATCTCGGTGATAAGGGGCGGAGTCAGCTGAGTCAGAACCTGCAGATGAAGACAGGAAGTCTTTCAAAGTAAAAGTACTCTGAAGAGTACACGTACTCTGTAACAGTGATGCCGGTAGCGTTACTTAGTAACTGTCTGTACACTTGTTACTTAGTAACGCGTTACTCTAATATGACCACTTTTTTCAGTAATCTAACGCGTTACTATTTCCAAACCAGTAATCAGATTACAGTCACTGTGCGTTACTATTTCTGTCATTTCATTAGTAAAGATATGTTTGCTTTCTTCTTTGTCTCGGGGAGTGACGTCACGTGTGCGACAAGTCATGTTTTCAGCATGAGGACAACTCACGTGTAATAATACATATAATAATATATAATAATACACACCAAGCAGCAATGGAGGGAGGACAGCGATGTGTGTTTTCTAGCTGGAAATACAGTCACTATTTTGAGTGTGGCTCCCTGTGTCCCGTGTTTAAGGGCAGCATTTCCTCTACAACTTACTGACTGCTCTTGTTGGGTGGTGGGGAGCTCCTGCATTAGTCGCACTCTCTGCTTCGAGCACCTGCTGGGACTTTGTAAGTTTGAAATGTTTCTTCAGATCTGACGACGTGTTTGTGAAGCGACATCACTCTCTGTCGGCAGCACAGAGTGAACAACCAGCCTTTTTTCAGGAATAGTTTTAAGGTGACTTAAAATGTCCAGTAAACTGACTACTGGCAAAACCAGCTGTCATTTATGTTGAGGTGGCGGGAGGTGTCGGCAGCTGCTGAATGTAACTAATAAAGTAACTTGTAATCTAATTTAGTTACTTTTAAAATCAAGTAATCAGTACAGTAACTAAGTTACTTTTAGGAGTAATCAGTAATCAGATTACGTTTTCATGTAACTGTGGCAACACTGACTGTAAGTACTTTAATGTACTCTGTGTTGTACTCCTGTCAGCACAGTTTCCTCTGAGGTGTAAAGTAATAGAGTAAAAGTAGTGAGTTACTTCCTGTCCTCACCCTGATAGCAGCCAAGTTCTCCAACAGCTGTTCCGTGTTCGACACGCCGAGAAGAACCGAGCTCACACCTTCACTACGAAGACACCACGCTGAGAGACAGACAGGCAGACAGAGAGAGACAGACAGGTCAGAGACAGACAGGTGTACAGACAGACAAGTCAGAGACAGACAGACAGACAGACAGGTGTACAGACAGACAGACAGGTGTACCTATAGCCAGCTGAGCAGCAGTGCACTTCAGTCTGTCAGCCAGCAGGTGGAGCTCTCTGATTTTACTGAGCTGCTTCTTCCCTTCGTCACTGAAGACACGCTCCTTCAGCCAATCATAGCCCTGCACACACACACACACACAAACACACATACAGTGATTGATCACCACGGTAACAGATGGTGATGATTGTGCATCACTGATTAATGTGTGTGTGTGTTACCTTGATGTTAGCTCTGCAGCTCTCTGGTACTCCCTCGTTGTATTTTCCTGTCAGAAGACCACAGGCTAACGGAGACCAGGTGACTGCTCCAACACCTGAAGACACACAGACAGGCAGACAGACAGACAGACAGACAGGCAGACAGGCAGACAGAGAGTCTCACAGACTGTTGACAAGGTGTGTTTAGCTTAGCTTAGCACAAAGACTGCGGGTGTGTATGTGTACTAAGAGGTGTGTACTTGTACCTATCTTGTGGTACAGCTCTGGCAGTTGTAGTTCCACCTTGTCTCTCTTGAAGTAATGATACTCAGCCTGTTCACACACCGGAGGGACCAGATTAAACTGTCGGGCTATCGAGTACGCCTCCTGAGACACAGACAGACATCACAGAAAAACTAATTTAAGGTTGTCCTGAGGTTGTCTTAAGGTTGTCTTAAGGTTGTCCTGAGGTTGACTATAAGTTGTCCTAAGGTTGTCACGAGGTTGTCCTCAGGTTGTCATGAGGTTGTCCTCAGGTTGTCATGAGGTTGTCTTAAGGTTGTCCTGAGGTTGACCATAAGTTGTCCTAAGGTTGTCACGAGGTTGTCCTCAGATTGTCCTGAGGTTGTCCTCAGGTTGTCATGAGGTTTCTCTTTAGGTTGTCCTCAGGTTGTCATGAGGTTGTCTTAAGGTTGTCCTGAGGTTGACCATAAGTTGTCACGAGGCTGTCCTCAGATTGTCCTGAGGTTGTCCTGATGTTGTCATGAGGTTGTCATGAAGTTGTCCTCAGGTTGTCATGAGGTTGTCCTCAGGTTGTCCTCAGGTTGTCCTGAGGTTGTCATGAGGTTGTCCTCAGGTTGTCATGAGGTTGTCCTCAGGTTGTCATGAGGTTGTCCTCAGGTTGTCATGAGGTTATCCTCAGGTTGCCCTCAGGTTGTCATGAGGTTGTCCTCAGGTTGTCATGAGGTTATCCTCAGGTTGCCCTCAGGTTGTCATGAGGTTGTCCTCAGGTTGTCCTCAGGTTGTCATGAGGTTATCCTCAGGTTGTCCTCAGGTTATCCTCAGGTTGTTCTTAGGTTGTCATGAGGTTGTCCCCAGGTTGTCCTCAGGTTGTCATGAGGTTGTCCTCAGGTTGTCATGAGGTTGTCATGAGGTTGTCCTCAGGTTATCCTCAGGTTGTGTCTTACCATGATCTCCACAGCGTTCCAGCGAGACGTTCCCCAGTACATGGCCAAACCCTGATCGATGACGAAGCTCATCGCACGAACCACCTCTGCAAACAGGAAGTACAAACCACATGTGAGTGTGTGTGTTCAAGTGTGTGTGTGTGTGTGTGTGTGTGTGTGTGTGTGTGTGTCTGACCCTCCATTGGTGCATTGATATCACTCCTGTTGGCAAAGACGATGTCCACATAGTCCAACTGTAACCTGGAGAGAGATCCACGCAGTCCTGCAACACACACACACACATGAACACACACATGAATACACACACACACAAACACGTATGTGAGAGCCGTGTCAGGTCTGACACGTTAATGACAGAATCATCTTTAGGTTCAGATTTAAATGAGGAGGAGAGAGCGGCAGCCATTTTACATCATCATCACAGTTACTTCAGTTACTTTAGTTACTTCAGTTACTTTAGTTACTTCAGTTACTTTAGTTACTTCAGTTACTTTTGAAGGTCGTTAGTGGATGATGAATGAGTGCTAACGGTTTGATGTGTCTGACATGACAGATGGTTTGTGTGTGTTAAATTTAGCATTTCAGAGAATGATTAACGTGTGTGTGTGTGTGTGTGAGAAACTAATCCAGTCTTGGTGTGACTGAGCCTCTTAGCGCCTCATCGTCCTCCAGCGACTGACAGAGGACACTGACTCTGTGAATGTCAGTTCATGATGTCAGCTGCAGGTGGCGCCAACTCTCTGTTACAGACTGTCAAACTGCTTTTATATAATCACAACACATACACACATTTATATACCTGTGTGTGTGTGTGTGTGTATGTATGTATATGTGTATATATATTTCATGTATATACACATATACATAACTTAACTCTATCTATCTACTCTCTTATCTATAGAAGTTGTCATGTACATGTTTACCTTCGATGATGTGTTTCCGTGACAACCCTCGCTCGGTCTCTGCCCTGTGAACACACACACACACACACACACACACACACACACACATAGTTTATAGATCATGTGAGTGGACAGCAGGTCGTGTGAGTGGACAGCAGGTCATGTGACACTCACTGTCCTCCCCAGTAGATCTTGGTGGTCACCACATAACTGGACCTCCTGGTGGAGAGACATGCACAGAGAGAGAGAGAGAGGTGTCAGCATCAGTTACTGTGAGCGATGATGGAGGGAAGAGGTTAAAGGACGTGAAAAAATTGCTGAGTCACTTTTCAACACAAAACACAACTTGTTATCACAATGTTTGCTGAGTCAGCACACTGTGACTGTTGATTTACATGTGTGTTTACTGAAGAGTCATCAGAGTGTGTGAACACTGATTCATGTTTTATATTCTATTACATACATTCACCTTTGTTTATTTTACTGCTGAGTCTGTCATGGTCAGGACAAGTATGTAAGCCTCCACTACTGTTAGCTGCTGTTAGCTCAATTTGTTAGATGCTATTAGCTAATGATTGCTCAGTTTGTTAGCCAGGCTGCCAAGGACTCTGAGCTCAGAGCACTGGGGGAGTGATCGGCTGCTGAGACAGACAGACAGACAGACAGACAGAGAGACAGTTTACCTCCATCCTTTCTTCTTCAGGATGTTTCCCAGAGTCGTTTCTGCCCTGAGACAGCAACAATAATTCAAATTAAACACAGACATTTTAATTTGAGGCGCGCATTCAGCTGTTAGCTGGATTAACAGTTAGCAGGGCACTGATGGAATCAAATCACTGGATAACTTAGCTGCTGATTGGTGTTTACAGTAGCCAATAGCGAGTGTGTGTTAGCATTGCAGCTAGCGCTATGAGCTAGCATCAGCGTCTACCTTCCAGTGAACACGGCCGGACCAGAACAGAACCACTGAACCAGCAGTGTCCAGTCTAACAGTGAGGTGGTTTGGCTCCTGGCATGCCGGGCTGAGTCAGTTCAGTTAGCATCATGTGTAACATGAACAGTGTGTACTGTACCTGCCGGATGCGTAAACCTCTGCCGTGTCAAACAAGTTCACCCCGCTGTCGTATGCCAACGTCATCACACTTTCTGCCATCTACACACACACACACACACACACACACACACACACACACACAGTGGCCCACTTTAATGTGTGCAGAAACATCTAGTAATGATTATGTAATTGTTTGGTCATGTGTTCAGCACACACACACACACACACACACACACACACACACACACACACACCTCATCAGAGATCTGAGAGCCAAATGTCACCCATGTTCCTGTGAAAAGAGAAAGAACATTACTGACTGTGTGTTATATATATGTGTGTGTGTGTGTGTGTGTGTGTGTGTGTGTCCTCACCCAGTCCTAAGCAGGACACCCTCAGTCCAGATTTCCCAAGATTCCTGTGAACCAATCAAATCAATCAGTGAATCAATATTTCCTGTCGGCTGTAGTGATACGCTAATCTCTGAGGTTTTAAAGGGACAGTGTGATTGGTGACATCTTGTTGTGTTCCATTGACTTGGATTGAAAACAGCATCAGTTACACAGTCTATGGCAGTCTATGACAGTCTATGGCAATCTATGACAGTCTATGACAGTCTATAGCAGTCTATGACAATCTATGGCAATCTATGACAGTCTATGGCAGTCTATAGCAGTCTATGACAATCTATGGCAATCTATGACAGTCTATGGCAGTCTATGACAGTCTATAGCAGTCTATGACAATCTATGGCAATCTATGACAGTCTATGACAGTCTATAGCAGTCTATGACAATCTATGGCAATCTATGACAGTCTATGGCAGTCTATGACAGTCTATAGCAGTCTATGACAATCTATGGCAATCTATGACAGTCTATGGCAATCTATGGCAGTCTATGGCAGTCTGTGGCAGTCTGTGGCAGTCTATGACAGTCTATGGCAATCTATGGCAGTCTATGACAGTCTATGACAGTCTATGACAGTCCATGGCAGTCTATGACAGTCTATGACAGTCTGTGGCAGTCTATGACAGTCTATGACAGTCTGTGGCAGTCTATGACAGTCTATGACAGTCTATGGCAATCTATGGCAGTCTATGGCAGTCCATGACAGTCCATGGCAGTCTATGGCAGTCTATGGCAATCTATGGCAGTCTATGGCAGTCTGTGACAGTCTATGGCAGTCCATGGCAGTCCATGACAGTCCATGGCAGTCTATGACAGTCCATGGCAGTCTATGGCTCTGACTGGCAGAGGGTCTACAGCTTGCTGGACCAAATTAATCTGACTTTTGTCCTATCACACCACAAACAGTACTAGTTTCAGTCCCTTTGCCTGACATACATATGCAGTTTTCAACCAAATATGTGAAGCACAATAAAATAATGCCCTCTCACAAAAGGTGCCATACGTTTTCCTCAGACATGCCACTTAGCAAAGCAAAGAGCCCCCAGAAAGTTGCAGCTGTCCTTCAATAGAAACAGTGTTTATGAAGTTCTTCTGTCACTGTGTGTGCGCCCTGCACGCTGTTCTACAGCTCTCTGTTGTCCCGCCCCACGAGACCCCAGAGTCCTTTGATTGGCTAGAATACGTCATAGATACCCTCCACCGATTGGCTGAAAAAGAAACTAGTCTGCCTAGTAACGGTTGTCCATTTGTTGACTGCGCTTTCAGTCTGCCGAACATCTATTTTTCGATCTGTCTTTTACACGGTGACGTAGAACAACAAGGAAGTGTCGGACAGACACAAACTGCATCTCTCTGTCATAAAGCGTTTCAGAGATAGTCACAGATATGTACAACTTTAGACTTTTTGGTCTGTCCCCAGAGGATAAACCCGAAGAGATGGGAGCTTCTGCTTTTAAGCATGAAGGTGCTGGATTTCTGTTCGCCGCCATTCTCTTGAATCTCCTCACTCTGACTGCGTAAACAGGAAGACGTCAGCGTCTACGTAAAGACAGTATCTAGACGGTACCTTGCTAGCAATGCTCTACAGTGACACTAGCGGCTGGCTGACCTGATCGCTCTTCCTGCAGAGCCAGCGGGGACAATGGGAGCGAGCAGAGCGCCAGGCGGAGCGCGGGGGATTGAACAGGACTTGTCGATAGTCGCGGCTGAAAGATCGATACTGAAACAACATATCGATATATATCGCAGGATCCATAAAACTGCTCAGCCTTAATTTCCTGATGGATCATCCTGACCAAGCATCAGCCTCTGGTGACACAAACTGCAGTTCCTCTTGTCGTCCACTTGAGGCTGGCTCCAGAAGTGAGTCAGTCTCCATAAGTCCCCATGTTCAAATGTCCAACTTCACAGCAGAGATAAACATGTTTACAGCCTGGTCTCTGTCCATTCTTTATACTGTCACTGGTTTCCATGGTTACCTCTATTAGCTCAGTTAGCGCCATAGTTAGCTCTATAGGATGGTGGCTGGCTCAGTTAGCTCAATTACTAACGTTAGCTCTGTTAGCTCCATGGTTAGCTCCATGGTTAGCTCAGTTACTAACGTTAGCTCTGTTAGCTCCATGGTTAGCTCAGTTACTAACGTTAGCTCTGTTAGCTCCATGGTTAGATTTTTTTCCTCTGTACAAGGAAATTAAAAACAATTATTACTGGTGCTAATGTTCCCGTGACGACATTACCACCACATTACGACACATAAATCCATCTGTTCGTGTTTCGACCAATCAGATGACAGACGAGCATTAACAGTCAGAGGGTGCCTGATGTCACAGTTTCTTTAATCCAATCAGAGGGCAGGATGCTAACCAATCATCTGTCAACCAATCACAGGTCAGTAAGCGTGTGTGTGAGAACATGTGATTAGAGGAGTGTGTGATGAAACCTCTGCTTTTAATTAACACACACACACACACACACACACACACTGACTTTTGACCTTCAGTGATCCTGAGTGTGTGTGTGTGTGTGTTGATACCTCGCCAGCTGTGTAGATTGCATTTATGTAACATTTAAGTAACGTTTATAAACAGGGTTATTTTTCAGACTGCATCTGCTGGAGGTAATGTTAGCTCCATGGTTAGCTGTGTTAGCTCCATGGTAGCTCTGTTAGCTCCATGGTAGCTCTATTAGCTCCATGGTTAGCTGTGTTAGCTCCATGGTTAGCTCTATTAGCTCCATGGTTAGCTGTGTTAGCTCCATGGTTAGCTCTATTAGCTCCATGGTTAGCTCTTTTAACTTTATTAGCTCTGAGCTCAGGGGAACATTAGAGGAACATCAGAGGAACATTAGAGGAACATCAGAGGAACATCAGGGGAAAATTAGATGAACATCATGGGAACATTAGAGAAACATCAGGGGAACATTAGAGTGTATTCCTATCAGACTCCATGTCAGTGATGTCATCAATAATTGAACAGGTACATTAATGAGGTCATCAGTCTCCAGATGGAATATCAACATCTGATCTGAGGTCAGTCCATGAAAGTTTAACACACTCATCAATATTCAGAGTGTGTATCAACGTTACCTGATCAGGTGCAACACACTCATCAATCAGCAATATGTAACCAATACGAGAGCCAATCAGAGTGAGCCATCAGTCTGAGCCAACACACACACACACTGCATCTGTCCGGTCATGTGACCTTTCTCACTCTCACTCTCTCACCTGTACTTCATGTTGCTGTGACGACCGAGGGCCTCCTTCATGTGGGCGTGGCCTAGCAGGGTGTGTCTGTTTGACGGCTCCGCCCTCACCTTTGACTGACAGGCGCTGCCTGCGTTGAGCACCGCCCGCCGCTCCTTCAGTGGGTGTTCGCTCGCTCCTCCTCCTCCTCCACCGCCGCTGGCCCCGCCCACGTTGCATGCTATGGACACCTGCATCCCAGTCGCTACGGTAACAAGCTCGGACTTTTAAACTCTCAAAACACGTGGCGGGGTCCGCCGCCAAGGTTGCTGGTCACTATGATAATGATGGGAAGAATTCATGAGTGGGACGCTCACTTTGAGCCACGACTGTGTTTGAATCAATCAGCCAATCACACAACAGCACGCACACAACTTTGTGTTAGGCCGTCAACACGCCGACACCGAACTGACGAAGACGAGGTGATGAGCGTCCGTCTGTCCAGAGGAGAAAAGAGAAACCAGACGGAGGGAACGAAAGACGAGAGCGTCCTCTGGACTGAGACAGAGCCCCTCCCCCTCCTCTCTCGCTCGGGTGCACACTGGGCGAGTGAGCATTTGACAGAGAGAGAGAGAGAGAGAGAGAGCAGTGTTCAGGTCATGTGACTGTATGTATTTACTGCCTGTCAAACTCAGTTTAGGGCAACAAAACGTCCATGTGTCATGTGGCGTGACGTCCCCGCAGACTGCCTAAAACCTGGACGTAGTCTGCGTGACGTCCCCGCAGACTGTCTAAAACCTGGACGTAGTCTCTGTGACGTCCCCGCAGACTGTCTAAAACCTGGACCAAAACAGAGACCAAAACTGTTTTTTGTACCAGGCTGTAAACATGTTCATTTCTGCTGTGAAGTTGGACATTTTAACATGGGGACTTATGGAGACTGACTTCTGGAGCCAGCCAGGTCATGTGTTAGAGCTAGCTAGTCAGTGATGTATAAAGCTATGGCTTTTCTTTACGCTGATGGTGGAGAACTTAGCCAATGACGACTAATGAAGGACAGAGCTAACCTCTGGATACACAAACAATTTTCAAAGCTAACAGTACATATAAAAAGAAGTTAATGAGTTGACAGGAAGTTAAATCTTTGTGTTTTCTGTTATATCTTTGTTTTTTTTGTTAAATCTTTGTGTTTTCTGTTATATCTTTGTTTTTTTTGTTAAATCTTTGTGTTTTCTGTTAAATCTTTGTGTTTTCTTTGTGTTTTTTTGTTAAATCTTTGTTTTCTCTGTTAAATCTTTGTGTTTTCTGCTAAATCTTTGTGTTTTCTGTGTTAAATCTTTGTGTTTTCTGTTAAATCTTTGTTTTCTGTGTTAAATCTTTGTGTTTTCTTTGTTAAATCTGTGTTTTCTGTTAAATCTTTGTTTTCTCTGTTAAATCTTTGTTTTCTGTGTTAAATCTTTGTGTTTTCTGTGTTAAATCTTTGTGTTTTCTGTTAAATCTTTGTTTTTTCTGTTAAATCTTTGTGTTTTCTGTGTTAAATCTTTGTGTTTTCTGTTAAATCTTTGTTTTCTGTGTTAAATCTTTGTTTTCTTTGTCAAATATTTGTGTTTTCTGTGTTAAATCTTTGTGTTTTCTGTTAAATCTTTGTGTTTTCTGTTAAATCCTTGTGTTTTGTTTTCTGTTAAATCTTGGTGTTTTAAATCTTCATTCAGACTACAGACTAGTTTTTTTTACACATCACCACAGGTTTAATATCATGTTATGTTTGATGTTTCTCAGTTGTGATGGAGTCAGTTTTTCGTGTTCCTGCAGATCATCTGATGCTGAAGAGTTTCAGACCTTCCCCCACTCTTCTTCTTCTTCTGTCCATCCACCCCACCCTCGTCTTCATGACTTGTCCCATTAGAGCTGCTCACAGAGTCACAGTGAAGCCTGAGGCTGAAGGTATGCTGTCTCTAATGTGGATTATAGTGTTAGCTGCACACACTCACTATTGTCCCTTTTCAGAGCATCACGATTGAATATTTCTCTTCTTTCAAACATTTTTGATCTAAACTCTGAAAATAGACTGGTCTTTTTGTTCTTATTTTAGTCGTCTACATTTGTTTTGTCAGTTCTCACACTCAGACTCATCTCTTTAAATAAGAATGATATAAAATTGCTCATTTGCATATTCATTAAGCATTGATCAGGTATTGGCTGCTAACACGCACACGCTGCGCTGACACTGCTCCCTGGGGACCAATCAGAGTCAAGACATCATTATGACATCACAGACAACTGTAACTAATAGTACTACCACCAGTAATGATGTAATGACACTACTTGTAGTACTTTGTGTGTGTAATACAAGTATCACTCCTGCAACTGATGAAGTAATTGTATAGTAATGCAGACAGAGCCAAATAGAGCCAAATAACACAACTAGTACTACAACTACAGTCAAACTAATGTTAAACTACAGTTAAACTACTGCTAAAATACAGTCAAACTACAGTTTAACTACTGTTAAAATACAGTCAAACTACTGTTAAATTACAGTCAAACTATTGTCAAACTACAGTCAAACTACAGTCAAACTACTGTTAAACTACAGTCAAACTACTGTTAAAATACAGTCAAACTATTGTTGAAATACAGTCAAACTATTGTTAAAATACTGTCAAACTACTGTTAAACTACAGTCAAACTACTGTTAAACTACTGTTAAACTACAGTCAAACTACTGTTAAACTATAGTCAAACTACTGTTAAACTACAGTCAAACTACTGTTAAACTACAGTCAAACTACTGTTAAACTACTGTCAAACTACTGTTAAACTACAGTCAAACTACTGTTAAAATACAGTCAAACTACTGTTAAACTACTGTCAAACTACTGTTAAACTACAGTCAAACTACTGTCAAACTACAGTCAAACTACTGTTAAACTACAGTCAAACTACTGTTAAACTATAGTCAAACTACTGTTAAACTACAGTCAAACTACTGTTAAAATACAGTCAAACTACTGTTAAACTACAGTCAAACTACAGTCAAACTACTGTTAAAATACAGTCAAACTATTGTTAAACTACTGTCAAACTACTGTTAAACTACAGTCAAACTACTGTCAAACTACTGTTAAACTACAGTCAAACTACTGTTAAAATACAGTCAAACTACTGTTAAACTACTGTCAAACTACTGTTAAAATACAGCCACACATCACATCTCACCTGTCTCGCCGTGTCTCACCTGTATGGCATGTTGCTCGACTCCATGGTGACATCACACTCCTTCAGGTAAATCTCCAGTCGACGTCTCTCCATCAGCGTCCTCGCTGCCTCAAGGATCTGAGACTTCAGCACAGATTCTTCTTTTTCCTTTGTTTCTTTCCTCCCCTCACCTCTCTCTGATTTCCCACAATGCCCCTTGTTCACCTTACGCTTCTTATTGAACCCGTACAGGTCCTCCACCGAAAACTTCCCGCCTTTTCCTCCAGCCGCCGCTGACGGACTGACAGCCGCTCCCGACACCGATGCTCGGCCTGCAAACATGGCTGATAAACAAAGAGCTAACGTTAGCAATGTGAGATAACAGAGAGCTAACGTTAGCAACGTGAGATAACAGAGAGCTAACGTTAGCAACGTGAGATATCAGAGAGCTAACATTAGCAACGTGAGATAACAGAGAGCTAACGTTAGCAATGTGAGATATCAGAGAGCTAACGTTAGCAACGTGAGATAACAGAGAGCTAACGTTAGCAACGTGAGATATCAGAGAGCTAACGTTAGCAATGTGATGGTACAAAAGGCTAATGCTAACAGTAAATCAATATAACAAAGACAAACAATATTAGCACTGATGCTAACAACAGAAAAAGAAAATAGAAACAATGATTTACTTCTGAAGTTTTTTTGGGGGCCTTTTTTGGGCTATTTATTGTATATTGTTTATGTTTGTTGTGATCAGGGCATTACCGTAAAAGAGCTATTTGCTCAGTCAAGGTTTCCCTGAATGAAGAACAGAAAAAAATAAAAAAATAAAAGAAACATTTTTAGTTGTGTTCCACGTGGACTGTTTACCTGACTGTTTACCTGCATACAAACCACAACTCAAACGTGATTGGTCAACAGTACTCTGACCACAAACAGACTGTTTATTGAAACTACAACATGTCCCATCAGCCCCTGCAGCAGGTCGTACACAAAGCAAACACTTTACCTGGTTAAAGGTGTCTGATTCCTGTCGTCCCCGCTCTGTATCCACCTGTCTGTCTGTCTGTCTGTGATTACCCTCGTCTGTCTCTGCTGAGACTCTGATATTAATCCTGTTGGTTTAATCCCACCAATCAGAGCTCAGATATCCTGTCTGTCTGTCCGTCTGTCCGTCTGTCTGTCGCCTTAACTCTATATACAGATGTGGCCTCTTGCCTGAATCCTGAATTAACGTGACCTAATCACTCACTCATACACACACACACACACACACACACAAACACACACACTTACTCCATTACATTTATCTGACAAAGTTACTGAGTATCTGATCAGCTGTTCATACTTACAGTGGACTCAAACTCCCAGAGATCATTGCTGCAGAGGCACAGATCATCAGTGAGCAGCTTGTAGTGCGGTCTGTGTCCAGCAGAGGGCAGTGTGTCACCAGTCATCTCAATACGAGTCAATGCAAACAAGAGGCCATGTCTCCTTCCCTCCTCATCTCCTTCTCTTTTCGTCTCCTTCTCTCCTCGTCTCCTTCTCTCCTCATCTCCTTCTCTTTTCGTCTCCTTCTCTCCTCGTCTCCTTCTCTTTTCGTGATGAAGCATGAAATTCACAGCAGCTTCATTGAATTAGACACAGACACACACATGCACACGCACGCGCGCGCGCGCACACACACACACACGCACACACAGAGTAGTTTCAGCGTAGACACACTGACTTTAGGGGCTAGCTGTGCTGTGAGACAGGTCGACACTAAAAGCTTCTGCCTGAGGAACACACACTCGTCACACACCGTTTCCTCTTCTGTGATCGATCACTGATGATCAATATCAGTGTCAGCGTGTCTCTGAGGAACAAGGTGAATTCTGGGAAATGTGAACCCTACCTGAACGTGACGGACCAATCACAGGCGGAGCTCCGACTGATTGGTTAAAGCTCTTGTTTGTCTTTCTGCAAACCAATCACAGTTGACCTGGGCGGAGCTAAACCCAGGCGGCAGCGCGGCGCCCTCGTCGTTAGCGACCCGGTTACCGTAACACGCTGCGAGCTCAGAGGCTGGCTTGGTTTCCCATGGCGACGGACAGACTGACGGCGCTGACGGTGGACTGAAACATGCGACCAATGGCACGCTTGAATCAACAGCCTACTTCCTGTTTGATAAACGAGAGCTTACGCTTTAATCTACCTGAGGAGCGCTTGTTTTACCCACCCTCACCCTGAGCGTCTGCACAAACCCCTCCTCATGAGACAAATCAAACACACTCCTCTGAGTGTGTGTGTGGAGCTCTCAGCAGGCTCGGTCAACAGTTTACAATAATATTAGTCCAACTAACCACACACACACACACACAGGTCATTTCATGGACGATTAAAAATAATGTTGAGAGAGTGAGAACAGAAAGAAAAACACTCCAAGATACAAGTTCATGTTCAGAACCCGAGTACTCTGTGATGTAATGATGTACTCTGTGATGTAATGATGTACTCTGTGATGTAATGATGTACTCTGTGATGTAGAGGTGTACTCTGTGATGTAATGATGTACTCTGTGATGTAATGATGTACTCTGTGATGTAAGATGTACTCTGTGATGTAATGATGTACTCTGTGATGTAGAGGTGTACTCTGTGATGTAATGATGTACTCTGTGATGTAGAGGTGTACTCTGTGATGTAATGATGTACTCTGTGATGTAGAGGTGTACTCTGTGATGTAGAGGTGTACTCTGTGATGTAATGATGTACTCTGTGATGTAATGATGTACTCTGTGATGTAGAGGTGTACTCTGTGATGTAATGATGTACTCTGTGATGTAATGATGTACTCTGTGATGTAATGATGTACTCTGTGATGTAGAGGTGTACTCTGTGATGTAATGATGTACTCTGTGATGTAATGATGTACTCTGTGATGTAGAGGTGTACTCTGTGATGTAGAGGTGTACTCTGTGATGTAATGATGTACTCTGTGATGTAGAGGTGTACTCTGTGATGTAAGATGTACTCTGTGATGTAATGATGTACTCTGTGATGTAATGATGTACTCTGTGATGTAGAGGTGTACTCTGTGATGTAATGATGTACTCTGTGATGTAATGATGTACTCTGTGATGTAATGATGTACTCTGTGATGTAGAGGTGTACTCTGTGATGTAATGATGTACTCTGTGATGTAGAGGTGTACTCTGTGATGTAATGATGTACTCTGTGATGTAGAGGTGTACTCTGTGATGTAATGATGTACTCTGTGATGTAATGATGTACTCTGTGATGTAGAGGTGTACTCTGTGATGTAATGATGTACTCTGTGATGTAATGATGTACTCTGTGATGTAATGATGTACTCTGTGATGTAATGATGTACTCTGTGACGTAGCCACAGCAGCTCACTGACTGGACCTTTAAGTGCTGTGTACGTCCGGGCTTCAGTCTGATCATGTGATCATGTGACTGACATGAAGTCAAACCCGTCCTGTGGTGAAGACACTCATTCCGCCAGCCTGGTTTCTATGGAAACACACACTGAGCTGCCTGTCTCACCACCACTGCAGTCCTGTCTCTCTCTCTCTCTTCATTCCTGCTCTAACTCGTCCCAGATGTTCGACGGTCAGAGGACGAAAAACGAGACGGAGACATGTAAACACACTGCATCTGTCTGTCATGAAGCTGTACTTTCCTGTGGTTGGTCGGCTGCACAGACTCGACGTCTCCATGCTGAAAGTCATCATGGGAAACGTAGGAAACCATCAGGAGGGTCAGGGGACAGGTAACGACATCACTTCCTGTCTGAGCATCTGCTGGAATGTGGCGACAGGTCCGATCGGCCAATCAGAGGCTGGAATTCACACAGAGACAGACAGGAAGTCAGAGAGGGAGGAGCGCACAGGAAGAGGAAGAGGAGCCTCCTGCCGCCACCACAGGGAGGGGTCAGAGGTCACAAAGGGGTATCAGGGCCTCACCTTTCAGCCCGTTACCGTGGAGACGACACTGAGACGAAGCACGGTGAAAACACTTCCAGCTGTGTGTGTGTGTGCGTGTGTGTGTGTGTGTGCTCTGTCGGCAGCTCTGTCTCTGAACCTGACATGACCCACAATCCTTTGGGGCGTCCTCTGTGGAGCACGAGGACGGAAAGTTTCCAGAAATCAACAAAAGTAACGAGCAGGAGGAAAGACTGTGTCTGTCTGTCTGTCTGTCTGTGTGTGTGTCTGTCTCTCTGATGGTTACATGTATGTGGACTGCCAATGAGCTAAAGTTAGCAACATGTTAGCATGTTGTCGATAACATATAAACTTTAAAGGAGGAGTCACCCTGAAATAGCCCCGCCCCTTCAGGGAGCTCATGAATTATTCATGTGAGAGGGGGTGTGGTCAGGCTGTGACTGACAGCTGAGAAATGGATTGAAACGTTTACATTTTACACTTGAATTTCCTTCAGGATCAATAAAGTATCTATCTGCATGTGTTCAACAGATGTTCTTCAAGTCTACAACACACACACACACACACACACACACACACACACACACACACACACACACACTTTTCATCTCCTTTTGTCCAACAGGTCATTAAACATACCACACACACACACGTGAGCCAACAATAACGTGATAAAACCGAAGCAGCATATTTTCAGGAGTGTGTGAGAGTACTGGAATTTCCCCGCAGTGTCAGTGTGTGTGTGTGTGTGCACGCTCATGAACACACACACACACACACACACACACACAAGCAGCCGTGACCTTTGACCTCTTTTTGTTCCGACTGATCATGAACCTCCATGTCTGTGGACTGCAGCTCCTCTCCGTAAGTCCCCATGTTCAACACACACACACACACTCTCTCTCTCTCACACACACTCTCACACTCACACTCTCTCTCTCTCACACACTCTCTCTCTCTCTCTTTCTCACACACACACAGTAACAAGATCTTGTTGTAACCTGATGAGCAGTGACTCACACACTGCAGGCCGCTGATTGGCTCAGACCTTGAATGCATCACTGATGTTTGATGGTGCGTTCACTGTCAGCGCGTTCAGTAAACCCTCAGGTGTGTGTGTGCATGTGTGAGGTCATCACCAGGTCAGGAAGTGATGTGTCAGCCTATCAGCTGACTAATCACCTGTTGATTGACAGGTATGATCATTACCATGGTGACAGCCCGCCTGTCTGTCTCTTCTTTCACACACACACATCTGTCTCCTGAGTGTGCGTGTGTGTGTGTGTGTGTCCTTGAAATAGTTCAAGGGGGTCTTCATGGTGACTCTGACACACTTTACTTGTAGTTACTTGTAGCAGTACTACAAGTGTAGTACAGTTACTTGTAGTAATCTTTCAGTACTTTTACTGGAGTACAGATTCTCAGCACTCTTTCCATGACTTCTGCAAGTCCTTGAGGGGTCCTGGAAATCCTTGAAACAGTACAAAGAGTGTTGAGGAATTCCCAGAATCCTTTAGGAGGTTCAATGAGGAGAACGAACACACACACACACACAAACACACACACACACACACACGCACACGCACACGCACACGCACACGCACACACACAGACCTGAGGTTCTAGTCGTTTCAAATATTTCAAACGTTCTCAAGGAGTCTCTCTGAGTTCCAGTGAGTTTCAGGTCTTGTCAATGTTCAGAGCTTCATGAGTTAAAGAAGTTCTTGAAGTGTTTCTTCAAGTTGTTGCTGAGGTTCTAGAAAGTTCTGGAGGTTCTTGAAGAGTTTCTTCAAGTTGTTGCTGTGGTTCTGGAAAGTTCTGGAGGTTCTTGAAGAGTTTCTTCAAGTTGTTGCTAAGGTTCTGGAAAGTTCTGGAGGTTCTTGAAGAGTTTCTTGAAGGTACTCATGAGGTTCCAGGGAGGTTTTCAGAGATGCTTCTGAGGCTCGACTTTGAGGAGTTCTTCAGGAGGTCCATGATGAAGGAGGTTCTACGAGGCTTAAGGAGATTTCAAGGGTTACTGGGAAGTTTCCAGGAGCCCTTAAGGACGTCCCAGGGGCTTCTAAGGGTGGTTCCAGAGGTCCTTGAAGAGTTTCCAGGATTTTCTTTGGTATGTTGGAGGTCAGGAGGTTTGTCGAAATACTGGAAAATCCTAAACTGGAAAAATCACATGCATGACTGTTCAACACACACACACACACACTAAATTGAACACACACTCATGCATTGAGGCACTTCAGAGCTGTCAGTCCTGATCGTCCTGCAGAGAGAGACACAGAGCAGGAGGGCAGCCAACATAACACACACATTAAACACACACACACACACGTTAAACACACACACATACACACACGTTAAACATGCACACACACACACACGTTAAACATGCACACACACACACGTTAAACATGCACACACACACACACACACGTTAAACACACACTTACAGATGAAACACAAACCTTCTGTTTCATGGTTTCTCTGCCAACAATGTGCTCATTAAAGAGAAGTAACATGTGTTCCTTCCTATACATCTCTCACACACACACACACACACACACACACACACACACACACAGCAGCTGTTTTTTATAAAATTAAAACTCTTTCTTGTCGTCTGGAAGTCATTTCAACACGTCACATGACCACAGGCGGCCATGACACACCGACCGGAGGAAGAACTGAAGTACACACTACAAATACTCTGTTACTGCAGTACAAGTACTCACAGAACACAGTATAAATAGCTAACACGTAGCTAACACGTAGCTAACACTTAATTAAAACCTAGCTAACACGTAGCTAACACCTAGCTAACATGTAGCTAACACCTAGCTAACATGTAGCTAACATGTAGCTAACACCTAGCTAACACCTATACAGCTAGCTAAATACAGGAAAGGAGGAAGTTGGCTAAAGACGAGACATCTTATTGGGCAGGACGGCTCATCTTTATTGTGATTGGCTGACAGAGACTAAATAACAACATGTGTTAATGTGCAGAGAGCTGACGTGTGGGGATCTATGGACCAATCAAATCAAAGGAGACGTTAAATGTTAATTAAAGCTGATGGCTTCATTAAACATGTCGGACAGCGGAGTTCCTCTGGGAACAACAAACACTTCTTTGGTCCTGAACGTTTGATCCTCTTTGAAATATAAAAACACGTCTGTTTTTTACAAAATAAAATGAGTTTGTATAAAAACAACATGATCAAATATCAGGTATAAAAAAGTGCTAAAATACAAAAAACATCAACAGTTCTACAACCCAACGAATGTGTCCATGATGAAGTCCTCGAACAGTTCCCACACTCGCGCTCTGTCACTGGTTTTTGGTCCTGAAGGTTCAACGTGAAATAAAAAGTGCCGTTTTATTTTGGTACTTTTTTGTCCCTGTGTCACTTTTAATTGACGTGAATGAACCAGACGACGTGTCCCGTCGTGTCAGGTCCGTTTGGACCGTCGGTTCAGTCATTAGTGTTTGATATCAACATGATTTGACAGTCCGGGTGGGAACGTTTGAGGACTCAGGATCATTAAAATACACAAGTACTTTTACTACAGTACTACTACTGTCTGTAGAACTTTGAACAGTTCTTCATAGTGACGGAAATAATCCAGAAAATCTCCCAGAATTCACCAGCACAGTCTCAGTACTTTGGATTAAATGTTCAGATTTACAGTTTTCTCAAAGTATTCGTCAAAAAAGTCACGCCGGGTCTTCAGAGCCGGTCCTGGAATATTCCCCAAAGGTTCTGAAGAGAACCAAGCTGAAACGTTACCAGAACATGTTGACCTTTCACAATAGAAGTCCCCTCAGGACGTCCTGATGTCCTTCAGGTAAATATTCCAGAATCCACAGAGACTACCGAACGCTCGGTTTGGAATTCCTGTGAAAACGTTCAACACAAAAAGTTTCTAACGGAGTGTCAAGAGTCCACAGAACAACAGGTTTGATAGGTCGGTCCTGGCGTTGGCTCCCAGCAGTCGTAGTGGCAGAATTTTGGGATTTGACCATCAGCTGATCCAGTGAAGGGTTCTGAGTTCAGTCCTCATCACTGTGTGACGGACGGGGCACAGGGCCAATCCCTGCTCTGGGTGGGTTATACTCCTGCTGTCCTTGAAGCTGATTGGCCGGTGACTGACGGCAGTCCAAAATAAAAAAGACCGGACAGAGTAGGAGGAGCTTTGGTTTCCTGAGCAGTGATTGGCTGGTGGGGTTCTACATGTCCTGAGTGTTGACCAACCAGGTACTCGCTTACCTTTACAACAGCCTGTCAGTGGTCAACTCTGTTCTTGGTTCTGATTGGTCACATTAACAAGTAGGCAGAGTCCTGTTGAGTCTAATGAGACGACAGGTCGGAGCAGATTAGTGTTTACTTCCTGTTTCACACGAGGCCTCTGATTGGTCGGACCATCACGATGCCTCTGACTGGTCGGACCATCACGAGGTCTCTAATTGGTCCGACCATCACGAGGCATCTGATTGGTCCGACCATCACGAGGCATCTGATTGGTCCGACCATCACGAGGCGTCTGATTGGTCAAACAGGTTTGATGAATATTCATTGGTCAGCGTCATCCTGAGTGCTGTGGGTTTTGGACAGTATGGCAGGGCAGGGCTGTGATTGGTCAGTAGAGGAGGGTGGGTGGGGCTTTGTGTATCCTGAGCGTCTGAATGGAGGAGAGGATTTTCTTTTGGTGGCCAGCGAGGGTCACGCCCACTCTGAGCAGGTCTCTATGGAAACGGAAGAGAAGTATGGACAAAGTGTTAGTTATCCCCGAGCGCTGTCTGTCAGGCAGCTGAACCTGACGCAGTTAGTTATCCCCGAGCGCTGTCTGTCAGGCAGCTGAACCTGACACAGTGTTAGTTATCCCCGAGCGCTGTCTGTCAGGCAGCTGAACCTGACGCAGTTAGTTATCCCCGCGCTGTCTGTCAGGCAGCTGAACCTGACGCAGTGTTAGTTATCCCCGAGCGCTGTCTGTCAGGCAGCTGAACCTGACGCAGTGTTAGTTATCCCCGAGCGCTGTCTGTCAGGCAGCTGAACCTGACAGTGTTAGTTATCCCCGGGCGCTGTCTGTCAGGCAGCTGAACCTGATACAGTGTTAGTTATCCCTGAGCGCTGTCTGTCAGGCAGCTGAGTGTTTCTTACTCGGTGTTGAGCTGCGACACGATGTCCAGGCTCGTGAATCCGGCCTGGAGGAAGCTCTGCTCGTATCGCTCCATCTTTATGGCCCGAAGCCACTTAGAGACAGAACCACAGGCCGACAGAGGAGGAGGGACACGCTGGTCCAACAGAGGCTGGGATGGACTGAGAGACAGACAGGATTAATGATCTGACCTGCACACTGTTCTTCTTCTGTGGTGTCCACACATTCAGCAGCAGACACAGAGCAGCTTGAGCTTACAGGAAGTCAGATGCAAACAACACAGACAATCCTGTGGATTTTCAAAATAAAACACCTCATGCAGACTGATTATTTGTAACATATTTGTGTGTGTATATATATGAACATGAAGCGACCTGTTTGGATAGCTTCCTGTTTACAGCAGCTAAACCAAATCAGTGTGTAGTCCTGGAAAAGTCCTGGAAAAGCCCTGGAAATCCAAAATGTGTATGAAGACAGACAGGCAGACAGACAGGCAGGAATGTGAACTCTGCACCTGCTCATGTAAATATCTGTCTGTGTAAACATCTGTCAATCACACAGTTGGCTACCCGCCAAGCCCGCCCACACACACACACACACACACATTCATTCTCTGTCTTCATGGCGACCTCTGACCTCTGACTCTCAGCAGCTGCTTCATGAATGACATTCCACCTGTCAATCAAACCCTTCCCCCACGTGGTGTGTTGGTATTTTGGTGTGTTGGCATGTTGGCGTGTTGGCATGTTGGCGTGTTGGTGTGTCTCACCTCGGGCCCTCCGGGTGCATCACCTTCAGGGAGGCGGGGTTTCGGATCAGTCTATCAAGGGACGCCACCACGTCACAGAACCTTGGCCGATTGGCTCGTTCCTTCTGCCAGCAGTCCAGCATGAGCGCGTGCAGAGAGGACGGGCAGTCCGGCGGCGGGGGCAGCCGGTAGTCCTGCTCGATGGCGTTGATCACCTGTCGTAGAGACAAACGGGTGGAGACAGACGGAGTTACATGAGTTCATCTTAAAGCAGATTAGTCTGCCTGACGACAGCTGACGCTGTTAATTTCTTACATCCTGGTTGCTCATGTCCCAATATGGTCGTTCACCGTATGACATCACTTCCCACATGACGATACCGTAACTCCACGCGTCGCTCGCTGACGTAAACTTCCTGTAAAATACGACAAATATTCAAAACTACTGACAGAACAGACAGTACTATAACCTGCAGTACAGACAGTACTATAACCTGCAGTACAGGCACTATAACCTGCAGTACAGACAGTACTATAACCTGCAGTACAGGCACTATAACCTGCAGTACAGAC
>CM071625.1:12500-15000 GCA_036365135.1 Miichthys miiuy | reverse complement strand
GGGGGCGTGGCACAGCGAGCACAGCAGTGTGTAGGTGAGGTCTGGCCGTCCTCCTCGGTCGAGCGGCTCGCTCCACTCCAGGGTGACGGAGGTGTCGTTGATCTGACTGACGATGGAGCGAGGAGCAGAGGGCGGGCCTGAGGGGTCAAAGGTCACCGGGTCACACACCGCTGCATTGTGGGAAATGTAGGACCGCAAACACCAAGACAGAAAACAGGAAGTGGCTCTTACGGGTGCAGGCGGCGTGCAGCGGGTCGGAGTCAGCTCGATGGTAACCAGGGCGACACAGGCAGTAGGCGGAGCCTGGGATCATCGCGACGCTATTGGCCGGACACAGGTCACACCCGCCGGGCCCGGGCCGGGCCTTGAACTGACCCGATGGACACGCTGCAGGAACACGGGACAGACAGGAAGTGAGGCGGGCGTGTTGGTTTGAACACACAGGAGACAGGAAGTGACCTTCACCCCAACAGGATGTGGAAAGTGCTGCCGTGATGTCATCACTGCCATCCCGCCAAGAAACACACACGCACACACAGACACACACAGACACACACACACACACACACACACACACACACACACACACACACACACACACACACACACACACACACACAGACACACGTCTGTGTGCAACAGGTTCCCTGGTTGCAGTCAGCTGACCTCTGACCTCACAGACAATAACAGGAAGTTCCTGTTGTGACCTCACGGCTTCATCCAGCAGAGACACTCAAAGAGCTGACGATGAGCTCAGTCATTACTAATGAACACCTGGGTAACCTCAGTGCTTTTATTTTGTAACCTCAGTGACAGTGCTTTTATTTTGTAGACTCACCTCGACAGCGCATGTCCGTCTCTCCTGCCTCGTATCCGGGACGACAGGCGCAGCTCGACGTCGGCTGCCCCACCCACTGACCATCCTCACCGCAAAGCATGCTGGGAGGCCGTGACTGCTCGCCAGGCGGAGTCACAGCGTTCTCCACGCACACACCCTGAGCCTGCCACACACACACACACACAAAGAATTTCAAAATTAAAGCCTGAACAGAAACTTTTATTTTGAAAAGGAAATGACAAGGACTTATTTGTAGTCCAATTAGTCATGCTTTTATTTTGTAATCCACCTGACTGGGGTTTTATTTTGTAAACTACACAACCATGCTTTTATTTTGTAGGAAACCGACAAGGAAATTAAATTCTGATGCTTTTATTTTGTAAAATAAAGAACCTCATTTCCTCTAGCGTCATGGTGAGGTGTCACATGACGTGTCTGAACCGTTACCGTGGTGACGGCGTGGTTACCTGCTCCACCAGCGAGTGGGGGATGGTTTCAGGGAAGGAGGCGAAGGCGCGGTGGAGGGGCGGGCACTTCCTGTAGAAGACGCGTACGGACAGCAGCGCCATGCAGGTGCCCTGGCTCTGGAAGGCCAGGTAAAGCCCCGCCCCCCTTAGCTGCTCCAGGCGCAGCAGTTTGACGTTGAAGCGCTTCTCGCCGCCGTAGCGCAGCAGGTGGTCGGCGGCCACCGTGGACACCTTGGCGTACGGGTTCTCCATCCACGCCGGGTGGGTGGGCGTGGCCTCGTCGCTGTCACTCTGGTAGTAATACAGGTTGAAGGTCTCTTTGCAGTGACGGCGGTTCAGCCCGGAACACTCCATCATGGTGAACCTGCAGGAACAAGCGTCACATGACCAACCGCCACCACCAAACAGAAATATGACATCACCACTCTGTCAACCAACCGGATCTCCACGTAGAGCGTGGTCGCCGCCCTGCGAGGGATCCAGCGTGTCCTCAGCCAATAGGACGACGGACTGTCGAGTGTGCAGATCTGATAGGTCCGCACGCTGTTCAACTCATCGTCCAAACCGCTCACTTCCTCCCACTGCAGAGAGAGAGACAGGCAGAGAGACAGGCAGAGATACAGGCAGAGAGACAGGCAGGAACATAGGAAGACAGCGTGGTTATGGATTAGCTTTCTTCATTAAAATCAATGGTAAACGTTAGCTTCCAGTTAACAGAGTTACCTCTAGATCATCAGCAGGATAGTTCGTCCACCTCAGGTCAGACGTCTCCAGCTTGGTATTCATCAGCACCTCTGAGAGACAGACAGGTAGTCAGTCAGACAGGTACACAGACAAAAAGAACCTCTAAACCTCCTGAAGAACCTCTAAACCTCCTAAAGAACCTCTAAACCTCCTAAAGAACCTCTAAACCCCCTGAAGAACCTCTAAACCCCCTAAAGAACCTCTAAACCCCCTAAAGAACCTCTACACCTCCTAAAGAACCTCTAAACCCCCTAAAGAACCTCTACACCTCCTAAAGAACCTCTAAACCCCCTAAAGAACCTCTACACCTCCTAAAGAACCTCTAAACCTCCTGAAGGACATGTCCTGTTCTTCTTCTGTGGTATAAATCAGCTCAGTGTGTGTGTGTGTGTGTGTGTGTGTGTGTGTGTGTGTGTGTGTGTGTGTGTGTAATTACAGTCATTTCTTGGTT
>CM071625.1:0-10000 GCA_036365135.1 Miichthys miiuy | reverse complement strand
CTGTGTACTCATCCTCGCCTTGTGTACTGCCCTGTACTCGTCCCTGTGTACTCGTCCCTGTGTACTCGTCCTCGTCCCTGTTTATTCGTCCCTGTGTACTCGCCCTCGTCCCTGTGTACTCGTCCCTGTGTACTCGTCCCTGTGTACTCACCCTCGTCCCTGTGTACTCGTCCTTGTGTACTCGTCCCTGTGTACTGTCCTCGCCTTGTGTACTGCCCCTGTGTACTCGCCCCTGTGTACTCGCCTCGTCCCTGTTTATTCGTCCCTGTGTACTCACCTCGTCCCTGTGTACTCGCCCTGTGTACTGCCTCGTCCTGTGTACTCCCTGTGTACTGCCTCGCCCTGTGTACTCGCCCTGTGTACTCCTGTGTACTCGCCCTGTGTACTCGTCCCTGTGTACTCATCCTCGTCCTTGTGTACTCGTCCCTGTGTACTCGTCCTCGTCCCTGTTTATTCGTCCCTGTGTACTCGCCCTCGTCCCTGTGTACTCGCCCTCGTCCCTGTGTACTCATCCCTGTGTACTCGTCCTGTATTCGTACTCGTCCCTGTGTACTCGTCCTGGTCCTTGTGTACTTGTCCTGCACTTGTCCCTGTGTACTCGTCCTGGTCCTTGTCCTGCACTCGTCCCTGTGTACTCGTCCTGGTCCTTGTCCTGCACTCGTCCCTGTGTACTCGTCCTGGTCCTTGTCCTGTACTTGTCCCTGTGTACTCGTCCCTGTGTACTCATCCTGTACTCGTCTTAGTCCCTGTGTACTCGTCCTGGTCCTTGTGTACTTGTCCTGCACTCGTCCCTGTGTACTCGTCCTGGTCCTTGTCCTGTACTCGTCCCTGTGTACTCGTCCAGGTCCTTGTCCTGTACTCGTCCCTGTGTACTCGTCCCTGTGTACTCGTCCTGGTCCTTGTGTATTTGTCCTGTACTCGTCCCTGTGTACTCGTCCTCTACTCGTCTTCATCCCTGTGTACTCGTCCTGTACTCGTCCCTGTGTACTCGTCCTGTACTCGTGCCTGTGTACTCATCCCTGTATTCGTACTTGTCCCTGTGTACTCGTCCTGTACTCGTGCCTGTGTACTTGTCCTGCACTCGTCCCTGTGTACTCGTCCTGGTCCTTGTCCTGTACTCGTCCCTGTGTACTCGTCCTGGTCCTTGTCCTGTACTCGTCCCTGTGTACTCGTCCTGGTCCTTGTCCTGTACTTGTCCCTGTGTACTCGTCCCTGTGTACTCGTCCCTGTGTACTCGTCCTGGTCCTTGTGTACTTGTCCTGTACTCGTCCCTGTGTACTCGTCCTGTACTCGTCTTCATCCCTGTGTACTCGTCCTGTACTCGTGCCTGTGTACTCGTCCTGTACTCGTCCCTGTGTACTCGTCCCTGTATTCGTACTTGTCCCTGTGTACTCGTCCTGTACTCGTGCCTGTGTACTCGTCCTGGTCCTTGTCCTGTACTCGTCCCTGTGTACTCGTCCCTGTATTCGTACTTGTCCCTGTGTACTTGTCCTGCACTCGTCCCTGTGTACTCGTCCCTGTGTACTCGTCCTGGTCCTTGTGTACTTGTCCTGTACTCGTCCCTGTGTACTCGTCCCTGTGTACTCGTCCTGGTCCTTGTGTACTTGTCCTGTACTCGTCCCTGTGTACTCGTCCCTGTGTACTCGTCCCTGTATTCGTACTTGTCCCTGTGTACTCGTCCTCTACTTGTGCCTGTGTACTCGTCCCTGTGTACTCGTCCCTGTGTACTCGTCCCTGTGTACTCGTCCATGTATTCGTACTCGTCCACACAGACCTGCAGTGTGTGTGCGTGTGTGCTGTTCTTAACATGTAAATCTTCTGCAGGACTTTAAATAAAGAGAGAACAAAGAGAACAGATGAAGACAGACAGACAGACAGACAGACAGAGAACCTTCATGTTCTGCAGAGAACCTTCATGTTCTGCAGAGAACCTTCATGTTCTGCAGAGAACCTTCGTGTTCTGATCAGAACCTTCATGTTCTGATCAGAACCTTCATGTTCTGCAGAGAACCTTCATGTTCTGCAGTGAACCTTCCTTCCTGTTCTGATCGGTTCTGTTTTCCATCCAAACACTCAGCCCGTTGATTATCACTGGTTCTGGTTCTGGAACTTTGGTTCTTCATGATGTTGTGTGTGTGTGTGTGTGTGTGTGTGTGTGTGTGTGTGTGTGTGTGTGTGTGTGTTACCTTCGTCGGCCGTGCAGCGGCTCAGCAGCAGCAGCGGGAGGAGGAGCAGCGGAAGCCCGCAGGAGGAGGCCCGTCCCGGGGCCACAGGTCCCCTCTGACCCTCCATCCTCCAACCGAGCGGACCCGAACCCTGACTCGACCGGAGCCGATCACACCTATCGATGACCGATCAGTGACGTCAGCTGGGCTCGCTCTCGGCCGGCTGCGCGCGCCTCATTGGATCCCGAAGAGTCCCGAAGAGTCCCGAAGAGTTAAAAAAGTTTAAAAAGTGTTTTTGTTGTTAAAAGTTGAAATAATCCGAAGAAAGACGAAGAAGAACGAAGTCCTTCACCGGGACGATCCAAGATGGACGCCGAGAAGAAGAAAGACACTTTAAAGTGTCCTCCGAGAGTTTCCTGTCCTCCACTCCTCTGACCGGCCCTCTGTCCGCTCTTTATCCGCCCTCCTCATCACTCCATCCGGACACTTTCTCTCCGTTAGTCGCCTCTTTACTCCTTTTTTTATTTCCAGGACAGAAGAGCGGAGCGCGGCTGCTTCTGAGGCCGAGAGAGGAGCTCTGCGAGGCGGCCTGGTGAGCGCAGAGGGTTCGGTGGGGCGGCTGGAGGGTGGAGAGAGAGGAGGGGGGGTGGTCCCGAAACACACAGACGGGCTCGGCTCGGCCCGGCTCGGCTCCACACACACAGACTGACCCGGTACCGAGCAGGCAGATCCAGTCCAGTGCTCCCAGTGTGTGCGTGTGTGTGTGTGTGTTCAAACTTCTCAGATCTTCAAAGTTTGAGACAAAAGCAGCCCGACACGCCGCGGGACACGCCCCCTCCGCGGCCTCTGATTGGCTGAGCGGGCTGTCAGTCATCAGAGGAATGTGTCTGTCGCTCTGTGCCTGTCTGTCGCTCCTCTGAACACACACATAAATCAGTACAAGTGTTCCAGAATACTCTTGAGTAATAGATTACATGAGGAAGTAATAGAAATACATACACACAGAGTACTTAGTTACTGCGTCCTCATCAGCTGATGTTTGTGACATCACACTGTACGCTGCAAGCTACAGACTGCACCTTTAATGTGTGTGTGTGTGTGTGTTACAAACTTTGTGGTGGAGGCAGACAGACAGACAGACAGACAGACAGACAGACAGACAGACAGACAGACAGGCAGGCAGACAGGCAGGTTTATGTTTCACACCTGAAGCTTCAGTCCAGGTGAGACAGAGAGAGGATGATGATGATGTCACATGAAAGGTGGCTGATACCGTGAGAGCGTCGCCTCCCTCTGAAAGGACGGGGTCAGGTATCGCCCACCTCCACCTCCACCTCCACCTCCACCTCCTCTTCTTTTGTTTGTCAGAGGAGGTGAGAACGACAGATAACAAAACAAGAGGAGAGAACAGGAGTTCATATTAAAGCAACATCACGTCAGCGTCCTCTTCACTCTCTTCTCCTCTGCCATGACGTCCATACAGGCTGCTGACTGCTGAGCCAGCTAACAGACTGAGCTAACAGCAGCACTTTAACTTGTAACAGAGTACCTGTACTCTCTCTGCAGTCACACCTGAGTGTTGATTGTCCTCTGTTCAGTCACACCTGAGTGCAAACACCTCCTTCACTTCCTCCTTTGTCTCCTTCCTTTGTCTCCTTCCTCTCTACACTTTTATTCACACCTTTGTCAAAAGTCGTGCATCAGATGGAATCTCACACACACACACACACACACACACACACACACACACACACACACACACACAGTGTGATGTCTCCACCTGGTGGTCAGTCAGTGAATTGCAGTTTTTAAAGACCTACATTACCCATAATCCTCCACCACTGTTGCTATGGAGACACAGACACTCCAGGATGATTATCAGTGTGACTGAAGATGTTCACGTATGAAACACCTCTGACCTGCCTCTGTGTGGGGCAGTTACCCCTGACCTGCCTCTGTGTGGGGCAGTTACCCCTGACCTGCCTCTGTGTGGGGCAGTTACCCCTGACCTGCCTCTGTTTTTAGAAAGATTGATGTATCATCAGCAAGCTGACTTATAACTAATTTGTGATTGTTTATGTCTAATCCTTCACTGTTTGAGTTTATGACAGTTACAGCCAGTAATTCAGTGGCTACAAAAAATAAAAGAGGTGAAATGCTGCAACCCTGTCTGATGCCTCTTTCAACCCTGAACCTGGAACATGTGCCTTCTGAGAGGGAAACACAACTATTAGTATCAGTGTGTAACATAGCAGTCATGTCAAGAAATGCGTTACCAAACCCAAAGTGTTGAAATGTGTTGATGATAAAAGCATGTTCGATAGAGTCAAATGCTTTATGGAAGTCCAGAAACAACATAAAACCATCATCCTCAATTAGGTGATTATAATCAATAATGTCCAAGACCAAGCGAACATTATTATGGATCAACCTTCCTTTAAGAAAACCTGATTGTGTTGGGCTAATTATCTCAGAGATGCCTGTTTTTAATCTTGTTGCTAAAACTTTAGTAAAAGTTTTGTAGTCCGTGTTTAAAAGTGTTATTGGTCTTAGGTTACTTAAAGTCTTCTTATCTTTTCTGGGTTTCGGAATCAATTTTATCACCCCTTGTTTCATTGTTTCCATGAGCTCTTTTTGATTCATACATTCAGTTAAAGCTTCGAACAACAGGGGTTTCATATCTTCCCAAAAATGTTTATAGAAATGAGTTGTTATTCCATCTGGCCCTGGTGAGCGGTCGGATGCCATGTTCTTAATAGCACAATCAAATTCATCCATAGTTAAGTCTCCGTCACAAATTTCTTTAACGTTCTCATCAATTACCGGAATCAGATTATTAATTTTGTCAAAGAAGGAAGTGACATCTTGTTCTGAGTATGAGGATTTGTAGAGGTTACTGTAAAAATCAAAGACTTCATTAGAAATGCGTTTAGGGTCTGTGCATTCCTCTCCGTTGATTATTAGACTACAAACGGAGTTATATTCTTGTCTGCGTTTTTCCAAATTGCAAAAATAATCTGTATTTTCTCTCCTCTTCTATCCACCTGGACCTCACATAAGCACCGTTGGCCTTATATAGATACATCACATCCAGTTTGGACTGCAGGTTATTAATACTTTCTTTTTCTTCCTCAGTCCGATTCAACTTGCTTTAAAGATTCATAAGTTCTTTAACCACATTTGTTTCCTCTTCTTTCCTTTGCTTGTTTAGTTTCTTACCAAATGCAATCGAGGATTTTCTAATGCAGAATTTTAAATATTCCCATTTGGATATCGGCGTGCAAATGGAGTCGTCATTTTTGATATCCAAAATTAGTGTTTCAATAGAGTTACAGTACTCCATATTTCTTAGTAATTGGGAATTAAAGTTCCAATAATCTTTGAATTTATTATTTTGGTCTCTGTTTTTTTAGTCTCAGATTAATAGTACAATGATCACTTAAAGGACCATTAGAAATTGATGTCTCTGTAACATATTGGGAAATTGAATTCGATACCAACCAATAATCAATACGTGATCTAATTTGACCATTAGGTTTGTGCCAGGTAAATTGTTTGACATCTTTGTTCAAGGTTCATCTATCCATCCACTCATCAGGGGTTACATTGAAATCGCCACCAGCCACCATATGATCAGTGGGGAATTTTGCATTAAGTTCCCTTATAACTGTTGATATTTGATGCAACAAGTTCTTATTTTTTTGATCATTATTGTACCCATAAATGTGAATCAGAATAATAAGAATGTTGTCAATATTCAAAACACAGGCAACCCAATGTCCATCTTTATCCACTTTGTTACACAGTATCTTACCCGGACACCTGTTGAAACAAATGGCAACTCCAGCCGAACGGTTTGTGCCATGACTGAAGAGGATTTTATCTCCCCATTGTTGTGACCAAAACTTAACATCAGACTCATCAGAGTGAGTTTCCTGGAGAAAGATGCAATTTGCTTGTTGACCCTTGCAGAACAAAAAACTGAGTCTTTAAGTCCCCTTGTATTAAAAGAATAAAAAGAAATGTCAGTTTTCAACTGGAACACAGAACACATGAACAAAGATTATGAAAGGTTTAGGAGGTGGAGAGAAGCCTTGAGGTAAAAGTCCCATTTTACGAAATGTTCCACTGTGTATCCATCTCACATTCAAATGTCATCCCATACCTGGAGTCTCAGCCATAATGCGCTTGCCTTCTATGAAACCAAATGGGCCCCTGAAGCCCGCAGCCTTGCCTTCCTTCCTCGCCTGGTCAATTTTTGGCCACATTGCCTGTCTGGACTTCCAGTCCTCTTGGATCAGGTCTTCAGCAAAGCGGATCCCTTCTTCTTTACACACAGGAGAAGCCTTCGTTCGTCTCCAGATGTCATCTCTCGCTGTACGCCTCGCAAACAGAACGATGATTTGTCGATGCTTGTTCTCCGTCGCCCCACTCTGTGGACAACGTCGACCGCCGTCCATCTTCGTCTTCAGGTCCGGAGAAGCTCCACCACTTCTACTCTGATATTTTCATTCATGTTCTCCTTTTTTCCTTTGATGCGAAGGCACCATCTTCTTTTGTATCTTTCCTGATTCAATACACAACCTTTGATGTCATCATTATCTTTTATTGTCCTTTTACACTCTTCCAGCTCCTCTGACTTAAACTGCACTGATTTAGCAATAGCAGCCAGCATGGTGCTGTGTTGTTGCATCTGTTGACTTCCACCACGATCCAATCAGGTGATTTATTCTGGCAACGAAGCAGTTCCTGCTTCGTTGCAGGAACTGCTTCGTTGCCAGAATAATTCACCTGATTGGATCGAGGTGAGAGGAGCTCTGCTTTAGAGCAGCTACACACCTGGGCAGGTAAGATGACATCACAGTAGGCCAGAAGGTTTAAAACACGTCTGAAGCTTCTTCTGGCAGCGTAGTTATCTCCTACAGCCAGGAGCAGCTGGACCAACCAGCACCATCTGGGGCCCAGTGCACTAAACTAGGATCAGGGATTAAGCCGGGATATCTTGGTTATCCTGGCTCAACTTGTCCGTGATCCGCACAAAAGCGGGATAGGGGGCAGTAGGATATGTTATGGTATAAGTTACCATGGAGATTTATTCTGTGGAGCTAGCCTGGTCTGGAGCAGGATCAGCAGTCACCACAAACGGAAACCAATAGTTATTCCACTGCCCACTACACATTGTTATCACATAACTAGACCCACTGATCATTATTTAAACGTTTGTGATCATTAATTTCAGTCATTTTGGATAAATGATGATTTTAGATGATGTTGCAATATTTAGATAATTTACAGTTTCCCATAGACGATAAGGCTGTATATAAAAGATGAAATATAAAGTCATAATATTGTGACTTGTTGTTTTAGAGGAGGAGAGTTGTTAAAATGAGGCCGTGGAGCATTACGTGGAATTGTACTTCAGTTTAGGTTTCACAAACAAAGAGATACTTCATCTTTTGGCACATCGGCATCACATTGTCAGAAGTAAATGAAATTTAAAGCATGCATATTAACTAATAATTTAACACATATTGGTCCTCACCAGCCGACCACTGTCGTCATCAGGGAAGATTGCAGGATTGTCCCAGTCCATGGCTGGTGGCACTCTGGGGGCCCTCTCCTTCCTCAGGCAGGCCACATTGTGGAGGACAGCACAGGCCACCGTAATGTCACATGCCCTCAAACGGCTGACCCTTCATTTGTGCAGGCACTGAAAGCGTGCCTTCGGGAGGCCAAAGGTCATTTCCACTCTGGCCCTGGTCCTGGCATGGCATGGTTGTAGGCCTGCTGTGCTTGCTGGGGGTCTGTGAATGGTGTCAGGAGAAAAGGCTGGCAGGCATACCCCCTGTCTCCCAGCAACACACCAGAGAGTTCACCTGTCAACACAACAACCATCATTACAACCTCATACACAGAGTGACATTCTTGACACAACCATGATGTAAAAAGTGGTTATTAACAGGGGTCGTGTGGCTCACCTTGTGATAGATGCTGATAGATTTCAGAGGTCCGAAAGACTCAGCAGTCATGGACTGAGCCGGGCCATTTTGCCACAACATTGCTGATCTGACAGTCAGCATTGCAGACCATCTGAAATCATAAGATGAGGACTATTAAACCAATCAATGCACATCACAAGCAATGTACAGTGTTCATCAATTGACAATATCAAAGTTATGTTCACCTGAACATTAATGCTGTGAAAGGATTTCCTATTCACAAAATCCGCCTCATGGGCACCTGAGGGGGATTTCATCCTGATGAGTGTGCAGTCCAGTGCACCGATGACATTGGGGAAACCTGTAACACAAAGTAATGAGTATCCTACTATGACTGTTAACAGTTGTCCTGTAATCTGTAGAACTCTCTTTGATGCCAGAGTCTTCTGTGGCCAGGGAGGGAGATGAAGACATCTGACAGTGCTTTGATAGCCAGACACACACTCCTTATTGTAGTACAGGAAGCCTCCACATTCAGTGCATGGCTCCGTGCAGTGCGGTGTTGAATCCTGGGACCCAGCAGTCTGCACAGATACCCGATGCCATCTGCAGAAAACCTGTATCTTTCATATAGATGGTCATCAGAGAAGGCCAGTGGGTCCAACCGGTCCCTGAAGGCCCTCTCTTACCTGAAGGCTCTCCTGAGCACAAGTGCTTCCTCATCCACCACATCTCGCAATAATAGGCACACACACACACACACACACACACACACGAAAAGAGAGCAGAGCAAGAACAGTGAGCAAGCGACCATGGGTCCTTTGAAAGGCGCTATATAAATTAAAGTTATTATTATTATTATTAGCTCATCTATTTATCAAAGAGTTATACAGTCTGATGGAGTTACACAATGTCACTCATATCTGCAGTCCATTTCAATTAAAAATTCAACTGGTTCATAATCAGAGTACAGCTGCGTTATTGGAGATGTGAATTAACTATTTGGATTGTAATAGTGATGTTTCAGCGGAGCGGTGAGTGTGTAACTGTGCACCACTTACGCATTCAGGCGGTCAGCAATACTTTGCCACGCCTTTTCTCTGTTTTATCTGTGTTGCCTTTCTTTTTGATTATGTCTTTTTCCTCCTCGTATGCCTCCATGAGGATTTCTGCCTCCGACGGGGAAAAGTAAGCCGCTCTACCTGCCGTGGTGAATCAGTGAATCTGTGATCGGTGGCGGGGTCTATTTGAGGGAGCCGCGAGCGCGCACTTATCCAGGATAGGTTCCACCTGGCTGGATGAATGCGTGTGTGCTCATCCTGGCTTGGTCTTTGTGCAACCAGTGAAGCCTGGACGCTCTTGTTTTGGATCCATTGAGCTCAGCTCAGTCACTTCTCCTGCATGTCTTAATCCTACTTGTGTGCAACGGGCCCCAGGACGCTCTTCAAGGAGTCATCGCGGCCTTCTTCCTTAAGGAAGCATCTTCAGCCAGCTGTTTGGAAGAAGGAAGCTTCAGTTACAGTGACCTCTGCTGGAGAAGTGCCAGGCTTCATTACACACACACACACACACACACACACACACAGACTGATTATTATATTCTATTGACAAATAAAGACCAATGAGAGAGATGAGAGGATGAATGTGTGTGTTGTGTTATTGAGGAGAGTGCTGGGGAAATATGACATAGGTGTGCTCGTGTGACTATGGCAGAGGTGATTATGTAGGATGGACAGTCTCAGACAGTCTCAGACTTTTATTGATTCATTATAAGTGACTGTTTGAATCACCATGGAAACAGGCTGACAGTGTTTCTCCACCATGTTCACAAGAGGCTCACCCAGCTGTGGCAAACAAATACAATGAGGTGAAGCAGCTCAGGTCAGGAAACTCAGT